>CABFVX010001226.1:126508-181190 GCA_902151425.1 Timema shepardi
GTTCCCCCCCCCCCCATTTTATCTTTGTAAGGAAAACCTTTTTTTGTTTTATGAGGTAATTGTATAATATTTGGAAGAATGTATAGGAAAGGTGGATAGAAAAATATAAAAGAGATGAACATAATATGGCTTTTACAATGAAAAGAAGAACACAGTTCACACATACATTGCTGCTGTTGGACAAAGAGTTAATGGTTGCCTTTTAAAGAAAATAGATCATTGGCCAACCCCCTGACCATTTCACACTCCTCCCTGATGAGTTCTGATGGAATGAAACCTAGGTCAGGGGAATGGGCGGTGACGATCAATTTTATTTAAGGGGCAACCTCTTTGTCCAATTGCAACAATGTGAAGTGTGAAATGTGTTCTTCTTTTAATTGTAAAAGCCATATTGTGTTCATCCATTTTATATGTTTCTATCCACCTTTCCTATACCTTCTTCCAAATATAATACAATTCTTTTCCAAATTAAAATTGTTATTTGTTCTTTAACATAATTTATTTTGCCTTCAGCCCATTATGTTAGCTGCATTATGCAGACTAGCCTGGGAGTTATGAACAATTGGGCTATGTTGGTATAGGTCATGAAGTAATATTGGTTTATCTTGATTAATATGGTTGGTATCCAAACAGTGAACATTCATTGTTTGAGTGTTCCTGTGGTGTTTAGGCCTTGTATTTCTATACTCCTTTTATTCTTATTTTTTCCATTGCACCTTGGAACTTGTTCAGGTTATTCCCATACATTAACTGAGTTAAGATAATAAGGATGAGGAAGGTAGCATTTTAGAGGATATGTACCCACATTTGTTTGGAAAGAAACAGTGGGGAACCATATGGGAAAAAGCACCATCAGTATACCCAAGCGAGATTCTAATCGTCATCTCCCCGTCATTGACAATTCAGTCCAACATCAGAATGAAGAAGTGTATGATTATGTGACAACCAATGCAAATCTTTGATAAACGCTTCCAGCCATATAGTGACCATGTTTATTACTTACATGATAGATGAGCCTATCGATGACCTTCTCAACGAGAGTCTTCCTCTCCAAGAGTTCCACTTCCGACTCAATAAGCTCCTGAATCTGCTCCAAATACCAAGACACCAACTCACTGCGTTTCACACCTCCAGTACCATCCTCTGAAACGCGTGTAAAAAATATATTAATATACTGTAGTATTTTACTAACTTTATTTATCAACTTTTAAATGAGAACACAGGCACATGTAAATATCGAGAAAATTATCAATTAATTTAAAAAATTCTATTTCAACACCCCTTTCTAAATTATTATACTTCTATCATGTCATAAGAGTATTCTATTATTTATATTATGTTTGAAAATGTCAAAGCTTTAACCAGTCTTACTTTATTACTTAGTTTAAAAATCAACACATATTTATAATCTAAAACAATTCTAAAACATATTTTTTTATAATTTTCCGTTTCTGATCCTAATATTTTGACTTATTTCTAGGGGTGGTTAGGATCCTGAATCCTAAGGAAAAAGTCGGGAATTTATCATTTCCTGTTGGTCGGGCGGGATTAACCCTACCCCTAAGAGTTTTGGGCATGAAAAAAAACATATTGATCCAAGAAACCAAACAAAGGGTACGCACTCATGTTATACATCACTGATAATCTCTTTGGTAAACAGTCACAATTTTTGTGCTTTAGCATACTTGGGGTTTGGGATGAGGAGGGCATTTTTTACCACTTGTAGAGAGCCAAGCAAGTTGGAAGGCATGTGTGATTTGTCTATTAACAGTTATTTGTTAGGTTCCGAAAGTTAAATTGCTTGAAGGATTTATATAAGGACAGAGATATATTCTACTATCTTTTGGTGCGTATAACCCGAACAGGTAGTAGGACGCGGTGCTAATAACAATAATACTATCTTTTGGGGTGTGGAAATGAAAAGAAGGGGAGAATGAAATAGCAACCATTTATGAGGGATCATCGTGTCTGTTGTTTGAGCCAGATATTAGAGAATAAGGGATGTTAAACAAGCACCTTTAAGAGGTGGCACACATAAAAAGAACATTTAAGGGGTATTAAACCTAGATAACATTTAAGGAGTTTTAATAAACCTAAGTAACTTTTAAGAGGTTTAAAACCTATATAATATTTTGCAGTTTCATACTGTAGGGGTGCCATATAGTATGCTTTGAAGATGATGTTTTTTTGCACTTTGCAAATAATAAAATATGTAATAAATAAAATGATAGCATTAGGAAAATGGTAGAGCACAAATAAAAGTAAAAACACTAACATATATTCATACACACATCAATATTTTGATGTTATTATAGCATCTTCCTCAGGAAGAAGTAGTAATATGTGAAAACCTAGAAGTATCCAGCTGTACCAACAATATTCGCAAAAAAACCACCAGTCATTGTGTATAAACAGCCTCCATCACTCAGAAAGCTTCTGGTACACCCTAAACTCAAAACTGAAAATGACACAACATTCATTTAACCACAACAAGGCTCTCAGCCCTGTAACAAAACAGCTTACAAAACCTGCCAAATACATCCGTCATCCAGCAGCCACTTTCTCTAGCAACATCACCAACTCCATCTATACCATCAAAGGCAGTCACACATGAGTCCAGTAACCTAATTTACCAACTAGAATGCCAACAGTGTACTGCACAATATGTTGACCTCACCACTGAAACTCTCCGTAAACGAATGAATGAACACCGCCATGACACAAAAATCAAGAATCCAGAAAAACCTGTTTCAGCACACACTTCCACTCATAGCCTCAATGTTGAGGGCTGCTACACTGTCAAGGTGTTAAAATCATTTAACAAGAAACAATGAAATATGTCTTGGTTAAGAAGATTGGAACTGGCACATCAATGGATCACAAAGTCTAGAAAACCACCCAACCTAAATATTCACTAATTTCAACCCAGCACCACATACCTTCCATAGAGGAATAGAGGAACATTCAGAGAATTTCATCTCCACCAGAGAAGTTTTTATCCATACCATTCAAGTTGGCATCACTGAATACAACATCCTGTTCAATCTAACTACTACTACTTACTGAGGAAGATGCTAAAATAGCATCGAAATATCGAAGTGTATGTAAATATGTGTTAGTGTTTTTACTTTTATTTGTGCTTTACCATTTTCCTAATATTCTATCATTGTATTTATTACCAATTGTTTTTGCTAAATGCATTTTATTTCATACATATGAATAATTACATATAAAACACCATTTTCAAAAGAAATTAACTAATAAAAATAATTTCCATCAGAAATGTAATAAAATTAACTATTTGATAATTATTAAAAATTTGGTTATTTTATTTGATAAAAAAAATGCTATTCGCACACGCCTTTATTTTATATTCTGTTACTTTTAAATATTTTAACTACCTTTAGCAATATTTTTTTTAGTGCCGCGTCTTATTACCTGTTCCAGTAATATGCCTATGTACTAATGACTCTAGTATGTTAAAATGAGGAGGATTGAATTTAGAGGTGTACCAATATTTGTGTGGATAGAGTGGGAAGCCATTTAGAAAGATACACCCTTAAAACACCCTGCTAGGATCAAACTAGAATATCCTGTCATCTTCAGTCTAGTCTATTGCAAGAATGATGCCTTAGATCATGCGACCACTGTAGCAGGTTTTGATAAAATTATAGCGAGGATGATGCCGTAGATCATGTGGCCACTGTAGCAGGTTTTGATAAAATTATAGCAAGAATGATGCCTTAGATCATGTGACCACGGTAGCAGGTTTTGATAAAATTATAGCAAGAATAATGCCTTAGATCATGCGGCCACTGTAGCAGGTTTTGATAAAATTATAGCTTTTTACAAGTCTTATTATATTAGTTTATAAATCAGTATATTTTTAATCTAAAATTATTCTAGGGCATAATTTTAAAATTTCTCGTTCTTGTCCTGAATCCCAATATTTTGAATTATTTCCTCTCCTGTTCCCATCCCAAAGTAAAAAAAAAGCAATTCTCATCCATGCCTAATTATTTCCCGTCTTGTTCCCACCTCACAATAAAGTCATTCCTGTCCATCCTTAAATGATTTAAATTTTTTAATACTGGGATCAAACACTACACTTTAAAATGTTACTTATTTCACAGCACAATCCTCCATTGCTGTACTTCTGGATGCACTTGTCATTCTACTATTGTGTACAAATAAACAAACCGTTTCCCTAGGAGGATCGAACACGCATCAAAATTGATAACAAATACTTTATTTTGCAAGCAAGCATCAATTGAATATTGCTAAAAAAAACTAAAATAAGGTTTAAACATGATATTATGTACAATTATATGTAAATTTCAAAACTAAACTGTGCTAATATTTTCCCAGGGAAGCGCTGCTTCCCTTTCCTCAAGAGGGCCAGACAAACATATAAACAGATGACACAATAAAGAGCGACACCAGCTGGCTGACCAGTAGATCTGAGAAATAAAGGCTTGAGTAACTTGCTCTACACAAGAAGGGCTGCCACCTTAACTATTATTAACTATTAACAGTAGCCATACTTGTTGAACTCATTTTTAATTATAATTTTTTTAACTCTATTTTTATTTCTTGTCTTAATTTTAAGAAAACATTGCTTCTCATGCTTCCATTGAATAAATGTCACTGGGAGAAAATAGAAATACTAACTATATGTTAACTTTTTTGCTAAAATGAATTCATTCTAAAATTCATACATATAGTTAAGTGTTAAATTAATGGTCTAGGGTCTGGATGGTATGCTTTTCCTAAAATTAGGTTGAAGATGAAACACTAATAAGCAGTGTTAAAGCTTTAAATCAAAATCATTAGTATTATTATAATTTATCATCCTCCTTTCCAGTGGGTCAGTTTAATTTTAACTTATAATGCTCAATTACTTTAGTTTTTTCCTAAACATTGATTTGTAGTGTATATAACTCAGAATGGCACTAATTGACCATAAATTGAGTAATACATCTGTCATTAATTTTATTGCTGTATTGTAGGGGATTTTTTTCGAAGTAAAGTCAAAGCTGATATTTGTTTCAAAGCAAAGTTGAAGTTTTGAATCTTCGCACACCCCTATGCATCACAATAATGCTCTTTGGTATTATTCTCTTTTCAATTTTTTTCATTACTTGCTCATATACTCTCAGCCTTGCTTCCTCTACTATCTCATGTACTCCCTGAACCCCCACTAATTCTCAGATAACTTCCTGTATTCTGTTTCTCCTCATGAAAACTAACGTCTGTGAGGCAATTTCTCACTTACCGGGGTAATCCCTTTAACATAATTTGATCATAGATGGGATTAAGGTTGGTCAGCTATGAGAAAAATAAAGAATTGCTGCTATAGACATATCAAGTAGAATTAAGAAATTGTGTAGTCCTTGTTAAGTTATTTTAAAATGAAGGCTGTGCCATGTCATCAGATAATTATATAAAATGAGCTCAACTTCAGTTTACTGGACTGAAAACTGTTGAAAATTGTGCCACAAACCTTCTCTTTCCTGTCGCACCTCTTCGTTTCTCATATAAATCACAAGCATGTTAGACATAGTTTTGTATTCCTCAAAAGATAGAGTCATCTGCTTTTTCTTGGGTAGCTTAATTTCATCTTCTTCAGTAGCAGGGGTTTCTCCTGAAATATAAGTTACCATATTTATGACTCATGGAAATTAAGGTTTTAACTATCTTTCTTTAAGAAAAATAAAATTCACTTTTAGGTAAATTAAGTTGAACAAGTTGTACTAAATTTACGTGAGAAAAACATAAATAATATAAATATAATATATATGCACAATATTTAAATGATATTTGAAAAAGATTTGGTGATAATAATTACAAGTTATGATACATTTTAATTATGAATATGTTGAAATTGTAGCAAACATCTAAAAATTAGGTACATTTTAAAATAGACATTTGAGTCAATTATACTTAAAATTAAGTCAAAAGAATCAAAGTATGATGTGACTATGGATATATTGAAAATTTAATGTATTAATCTTGAGTAATGACAGAAAAAATTATTAAATTTGAAAAGTAAAAATTGAATTTATTCCTTAGCTGTAGTTCCCTGTTCCTTGATTTCTGGCTGCAAGAGCTACATAGTTATTTTGACTTTGACTAAATGTTTAAATGCACCATTGGCATCATGCTCAGGTCAGAAATTAAAACTATGTGCTTGAGTATCCCATGTAGTGTTATTAAGGGAACTGACTGCTTTCCACAATTTACAGAAAACCCATCTCCTCCATTGCCTTACTCTTTCCTAAGCAATAGAATAAGGTACAAAGAATAAATCTGAAATTTTACTTACCGTTGTCAGCATAATCATATAGTTTCTAGTAATTTCACACAAAAATGCAAATCTAATGATCAGTATAAGCCGCCCCGATCATCAGCTTAACTGACTGTGTCATAATTAACCAATCATTGTCATCTGCCCAACCCAAATATGTATATTATACACCGACAGATACAATACTTTATTTAGTATCAATTCTCAAACATGTCTAAAATATAACCTTGTAAAATTAAGGACGCAACCCGTCTACACTGAACATACAAAAGCACCCCCACCTTGAGATGCCTCCTTGTTTCCAGAAGCAGGGGTGTCCACTTCCATGGGTTCGTCTAATGCCCCCTCATCTTCCTCCAGGTGGATGTCCGGCTGCTCCACTCGTATAATAGACTTGTTTAGCAGCCGATAGGCTTCAGTCACATGCTTTATCAAAACCTACAAAGATACTCAATTTGAAAAATCACTGTGATTATTCTCATGGAGATGTATGTCATTTTTATAACTTTTAAATAGAGTTGGGTCTAATACATTATTTTACGGATTCAAATCTCCACTTTACCTTTGAATCTCGAATCAGAGTCTGAATCTTGTACAAAATTATGAACATAAGAGGAAATATAATAGAATTATATAAAATACAAACAGTAACCAAATGTTTACCTTCTTTCATACAATACATTCTTATAACACTCATACTCCCAATTACGAGTTAAATTACTGGTCTGGGGCCTGGTTGTTAAGTTCATTTTTAGTTGTTTATGTAAGGTAATTATAAATATATAATCGACATAAATCATTAACACTCAACTTGCCTGCCCATAAAAAATATGAATAAGGGCCGGTCATATGACACCTGGATAGATAATTAAATTTTAACCTGGCCAATAAATATTTCTATCTGGTCATGGTCGATAAGATAAAAGTGTGTCTTATGACTGCTCGATAAAATGGGCATTGCCATAGTGACGCGTTGTTTTTCCTGAGGTTTCCCCTATCAGAAACAAGTTTTAAAGTTCGTTCACGGTAGGAGTTTACCTCTGAAAGGACTTTTTTCCCTACCAGAAATCTATTATATAGTAGGATATTGGTAAGAAAAAAGACCTTTCAGAGGTAAACTCCTACCGTGAATGAAGTATAGGTTAAAATCTTGGTTCACATGTTTAGTAAGTACAGGCCCAGGTTCTAGCTATATATAATGTTAGAACATTTAATCAATACTTTTATAAAAACTGACCAGTTATTTGTAGAGATTAAGTTATATAAGAACAAATTATTTAAATGTGAGTACAATTAACTTCAATATTCTGTTTCAGGAATATCTCATATTATTCAATTTGACTGCACTTTGAATTGAAAAAGTGGACTTGGCACATTCTTAGTTCTTATTAAAGTTAGATCAATTTTAAAATAGCTTGAGACTCCCTGATCACTTGTAACAAGACACCTGGAAGTAGGAGATTAATGATTTAAGGTCGCATTACACGTAGCAGGTTGCAGCGCTGCTTTCTGACGTTGTATTGCAGTGCTGCAAGATGATTATACCAAAATGAACAGTGCATGTATCAGAAAGATGGAAGTGCAAATATGAAACAAGTTTGTTATTTTCTGATCGGACGACTGCTTTCTGCACTTCCAACTTGTTGAATGTTGTACTGCGCATGTGTGTACCTGGTCAAGATAAAGTAGTACCACACCAGAGGACCGTCACTTTCTCATAACGGTATCTTGCTTGGTTAACCGCTGAGAGACTATAGATAAAAGATGCTTGTAGGTGTCTTCTTTCACATATAGATAATTTCAGAAGTTTAAACATCTAATTCAGGTAAAATTGTCACAGTATGTGAAACATTGTTCCGTTTTAACACTAAATTTCTACTCCACACACGTTTCTTTCTTCGTTTTACAACACTACGAGATTTCAAACTTTGGAAGTACCCGTACAATAGAAGCAGCTCTTCATCTTCTTGTTATTGACGAGACATCCTAGCACAACTGAACCAGCAAAACCAAGTGTGGACGATAAAATAACTGCCCCGCCACTGAGCGGCAAGATGATCATTCGTCAGAATGCAGCTTGTGTGTAGTAGGTAACCCAGATTTGTCAGCTCGCAGTGCTGCAAACGATGTCAGAAAGCAGCGCTGCAACCTGCTACGTGTAATGCGACCTTTAGAGAGAGATCGTAATCAACACATACAAATATATGAATAGATAAAATTTTCTCTACCTCATCGGAACACTCCA
Source organism: Timema shepardi (assembly GCA_902151425.1). Lineage (NCBI taxonomy): Eukaryota > Metazoa > Arthropoda > Insecta > Phasmatodea > Timematidae > Timema > Timema shepardi. The sequence goes on from CABFVX010001226.1 coordinate 135,061, forward strand.
TCTTGGCCATGGCTTCCGAGAGACGTATCATGCTCTCCAGTTGCCGCACTGTGATTCTCCAAGTTGTCTTGCCTGTACCTGTGTCGCGTTGGCGGAGGTGAGTATAGTTCTCCACCAACAGGTCAGCTGCTTCCTGTAGCACCGAACCAAACCAACATATTATAAAATATCAGAAAATGTTACCACAAAAACTAGGAATATTTTTATTTCTGTACACACAGGCCCAGTATTTAGCCCGGTTTGGACAGATGACAATTGCAATTGCCAATTGATCACTGGCCAAATATAGCTTAAACGGTAAGTCGTCTGTGATCAATTACCAATTGATCACTGGCCAAATATAGCATAGTCGGTAAGTCGCCTGTGATCAGCTCTTCCTTCAATAACAAGGGGATAGTAAAGGAGGTGATGGAAGGGTTGTTTTTAGAATAAAAAGGTCATTGAATGAGAGAGAGATAGCAGTGGTTTTGCAGTGATTGTAACTTGTGAGCAGGGAAGGTTATATTTTCAAGGTCATCCACAAGGTCAACTAATCCATCTGCACTAAGGAGGTAGAGAAGTTAAACCTGAGGAAGATTCAAGGGAAGTTAAAAAATAAATAGCTATTGAAAGTTTCAAAGCCACATTGTGGATTTAGGACCTACCTTTATTACAATATTTAAATTTATTCAGGCTTATTTAAATCCCAACAAAAACCACATTTTTTTATGTTTTTAATCTAAAATTAATATACTTGTCAAAATATTCTATGCTATATATTTTTAAATCAAGTATAATGTAAAAATAAGGTCAGTAAAACTTGTAAAAATCTCAACAAATATCTCAAATACATTTATGAAGACCAGCGATTTTATATAACAATTATAAGCAATTGATGAGAGGAATTATATAGAGTATCAGACACCTAAGCTCATTTGGTAGTGTCTGACTACTGAGATAAGAGTCCCGGGTTTGATTTTTGGCATTGTTGAAAAATTTATCATTGGTGAAATGAGGGTTTTCCCTTTGTTAGTGATGAATTAATGGCCGAGGGCGAGAGGTTGTGTCTGTTCTAGATTTAAGTTAGTTTATAGGTCGAGTTCTGATATAATCAGTCAGTTCAGAAAAGGCACATTTAATACCACAAATAAAATTAAAATGAAAAATTATATAGATTTGTGTAGTTGGTAGAGTAACAAAACCACAAAAAGTAAAAAAGTATGTTAATATAGTTAATTTACAAAGTGTGAGCCTTCTTTATGTTTTTTTGTGACACAAATCAAATATTGTTTGTTCAGTAGGATGAAGATTTTAACTCCCTTTTTTTAATGAAATTTTAAATAATGTCAATCAACTAAAATTGTAGATTTTTAAAGATTTGAGCACACACACTTTGGTTTAAGGTAAAAAATTTAAGAATTGAAATCGGGATTCGGATTAGACCCCTTTAGTTTCCTTATTATTGATTCACACTTAAATCAACAAAATTAACCAGAGTATTTAGGAGAGGTCTATTTAACAAAAATATCTATTGTTTTATATTCCACATGACAATTTTTGTGATAAATTATTTATTCTGTAGAGAATAAATGTCCCAGTTCACCTCATTGATGATGGGTTTAAACTGGCGAGCAAACGTGATATAACGAAGAACCTCTTCTCTAGTGTACGTCCTCTCTGTGGTGTCATCTATGTTGCTATGTAGATCAACAATCTTGCGAGCAATTGCATAATCTGTCACCTGAAAGAAATGTGTTATCAAAGTGATGGCTCATTAACTAGAAGTCAAAACTAACGACTAACTCACCTTGTTATTATGAGAAAGGGTACAGGGAACGGGGATAGGAACAAATAAAAAAGAACAAACACATTATGGCGTTTACAGGGAAAACTGGAATAGTTTAAATTCCGCAATGCTGCCACTGGACAAAGAGGTAAAGGCTGCTTCCTGAAGAAAATGGGTTATCACAGAACAATTCCTTGACCTATGACCTCTTTGTCTAGTAGCAACAATGTAAAGTGTGAACTGTATTCCTCCTGTTTTCCTTGTAAAATCCATAATTTGTTAGTTCTATCACTTTGACATGCACTTTTTCCATTTCAAATTAAACAAATATACCTAAAAAGTTAGAAGTTTTCCTTAAAGAGTACCGGTAATTTAACCATCTGAACTAGTTGAGCTTAAGTTAGCTTCAAGATAGAGTGACGTGATCCTTAACCAGTGGTGACTCCTCTTTGAGTGCACAAGTGCAAGTGTACTGCTTATAATTTCACACAAAATAGTATTTCATTATATTTGAATTAAACAGCACTTCATAAATAATTAGGGGTTTACCAATGCGGATACCAATGAATCGTTATCGGGCGATTATTAGTGCATTGCCAATTAATCATAATCAGTGATTATTACAGCAATTAATTGTTTTTTAAAGTAACACTTAAAGCAAAATTTTCTAGGCAAGAGTTTAGTGAACAAAATCGCAAAAAAGCACATAAACACACTGAATCAGGGTTGAGGGCTATGCAAAAATTACATAATCAGATAAATATTAGGTATGAAAAAAGTGCATTGAGCAAAAACATTTTGTAATAAATAAAATGATAGAATATTAGGAAAATGTTAGAGCCCAAATAAAAGCAAAAACACTAACACAAATTTACACACACTTTGATATTTTGATGCCATTATAGCATCTTCCTTAGTCTAATTACTACTACTACTTCCTGAGGAAGATACTATAATAGCATCGAGTGTGTGTAAATATGTGTTAATGTTGATCTTTTATTTGTACTTTACTAATTTCCTAATGTTCTATCATTTTATTTATTACAAAACATAACCAGATAAAGAAATATAAGTTCATACCATAAATAAAAATAACAATCTAGTTCCAACGTTTGCCGGTTATGCAAAGATTAATCACCGGTTCTAAGAGATTAATAAAAAATTAAGATTATTAAAGCTTTAACTGTTGATTTTTAAATAAAATCTTTTATTAACTGTTAACATATTTCCCAATAGTTATTTACTAATAAATAATCGATAATCGTGACTAATTGGTGTAAATAATCATAGCATGAACAATTATTTTAAACAATCGGTATTGGTAATCGGTTTTACTGAATTGCTACACCTCTATAAAGAATCAACATATTTATCTAGATTGAATTGGTTAAAATTGGCTATGCTCTTGCGCATACATTCTCTTTAATATACCACTTGTGAGCTTCACTGCTAGCACTGCCGTTCTCTCTCTACTAAGTTGTAGGCGCGTGCAACCATCTGAGCATGCGTAGTGAAACAAAGTGAGGTTGTTGAACTAGTTAGTAAGTTTCAAAGCATCCCTTTAGCATATGGCTTGGTGCACAACTCGTTAGTGAACGTTGATATTTATTTTGGAATCATGAGTTGCTATAAAGTTTTAATAATTTTTAAATTGCAATTATTCTTGCTTAGTTCCCCCAAAATTGATAATTTATAAACATGAGTTTATATAAATAGTTGTTTTTGATTTCGTAATCATTGTTAGCGTGATTTTCTTTATATCAATATGAATTCCGTGCAAAACATTTTGCAAAAGCTAATTAGTTTGTATACTCAAAAAGAAAAGTTATAAACTAAAACAACTTGGTAGACCTACACCAAATATTATTCTAAAAAAACCGAAAAAAAAACTCCTGAATTTACTATAAAGTTCAACGCAGAAAGTTTCAAAAAAACATGATAGGCAATGGGGTTGTATAGTATAAAATACAATGTTCTGCTTTCCATGTCTACTCTTTGGTGGGGACTTATCTTGGACCAAATATCTAATTTAATAATTTTTCAGGAAACAAGAAAGACTGTCCAGTACAGTTTGAGTGCATCATATTAATGTATTTTGTTTATCATAATGTCTCCCAACCCTTTTGTTTTCATTATCATTTGTATATATTAATATAATTTTATCATTTTGCAATATTTTTTTTAAAAAAAGCTGATGGACTTGTTTGGTATTTTGCAAAAAAAAGAAGTAAGGACTTGTGTTGTTTTTTCTGTAAAAATGCTTATTTTATTTCAAAGTGATAAATAACCATGGAATATGATACAATCATACAGGTTCTGTCAATGTTACTGTTAGTCACAGCCACTGCTGTTGTCGTCACTTTCTAGATAAATGTTATTTACTTCACTTTCTTCGGGTGTATTTGTGTTATCATGAGGAATGTTAATGGAGAATACTCGATTAACTGATGAACTTAATTAAGTATTCAAAAAGGCTCCTCAAATCCTTTTGTTTAACTGGTGCTATTCAATATTTCCCTAGTAAAGTTGAGGGAGGTTTAGTTCCCTTGGGAGAGGTGTCTTATGCCTAACGATACTCATACTCCATGGACCATAATAGGGAGTTCTTGTTCTTGCAAAGCTGTTTTCTTCACTGATTTGTAACATCCTGATTGCCTTGAGTTGTAGTGGAGGTTTTGGTGTTTTCAAGAAGAGGGGTTCAATACCTATCTTAATATCAGAAAAGTTAATCTTTCTCAGGGTGAAAGGTACACACCTGATAAGAGCTGACAACAAAATGGCCCTACGTGTGAAACTTTCCAGAAACAGCTGGAATTTTACAGTTGTTGATGGAAGGAAGTTGGACTAATCTGGCTTTTGCCGGAAAGATGGTGGACAAGTCCGGTTTTTGCAGAAATATCGTATTTTCACATTTAATTTGCTAAAAGACTTGTCCAATTTTAGCAGAATATTATATTGATCACAGCCCAATCCCCTAACCTGGGTGTCACTCTATATCGGAACTCGTCAGAAAGGATTGTGAAACGTGCAATGCAACTTCCCAAAAGAAGAAACCCAAAAAAGACAACACACTTACCAGAAAATTGAAAGCCTCAAAGTTCGAAATTGTGAGCTTTGAGGCCTACAATTTCCTGTTAAGTGTGTAGACCTTGCCCTTCTATCCTCTTTAAAGTAGAAAATCGAAGACCTCAAAGTTCAAAATTGTGAACTTTGAGGTAAACAATTTCCTGTTAAGTGTGTAGACCTTACCCTTCAATCCTCTTTTAAATGTTTAGTTAAATAACTTTAAAGAAACACCCAATATCAATGTTGAGGAACTACAGGTCTTATGGAGAAAAGCTTTATCTTTGCTCTCTCTTAATCAACTGTTGCTCAATCTCCTCGCTCTCAGGTATGTCTGAAGGTGGTGTGCTGGGGTAAGAAGGAGCTACTGGCAACCTTGACTAACCAGCGTTGCTAAACTTGTCTTATATTTGAGAGGAAATCCCCCACACAAAAAGCAGAAAGTGATAAAACTGCTTTCCTAAATTAACCATGCGATTCCCTCATCGATGATATCTAGTATGGTTGGAAAATTGCAAGTGGACATGCTTGGGTCAATTTTCTTAGAAAGGCCCACTTATTCAGATTATATGCCTACCTCTTCCTTAAGACATACAAAAATGCTCTTACCTCATTACACTCATCGACAAGAATGAAGAACAGGTCGAACCTTGACATAATGGGAGCTGTGAGCGCAATGTTCTGCTGTAGTGACTTGGCTCTGTCGTAGCGACCTCCAATGGGATTAGCTGCAGCCAAAATAGAGGTCCTGGCATTTAACGTTGCTCTTACACCCGCCTACACAGCGACACATTTATTAGCAAATCATCATTTACCAAAATTCCCCTCAAATAAAATAACTTTTTATTCACTATTTGATCACTTTAACATCCAGAATACCATGTAAATATTAGGAATGAGAATCATGAAGTTTTAAGAATATTCAAAATTTGAAGATTCGAGAAAATTTCAGATTTACAAATAAAATCCTTTTATTGTTTATTTTTCAAAGGAAATATGTTTCAGAGCTTTAACACTATTTATTGGTGGTTTAAAACCAATTATAATTATAGGATTAACATAACAACCAGGCATCAGACCAGTAATGTATCACTTAAATGAATGTATGAATGCTATAATGTACGGATTAAAAGAAAGACATGGTGTCTACCTAACTTGACCAATGAAATTCCCGACTTTTTCCCTGATTTCCCTTTATCATTTCCTAAAATTCTCGACTAAAAAGTATGTCACATCCTTCTAATTCCCCCACCTCTGCCCTCATTTTCCTATTAATCCTTTTTATGAATAATAAGTTTTAATATTTGAATAAACATTTTTTTTTAATTCGTATTAACATCATTTACTAGGAATTATAAAACATATTACACAACTACAAAAATAACTACAGTTTGAAAACATTATTATTTACTGTTTTAATGATTTTAATACTTCATATTTTGAGTAAAGCCACATTTTCCTAGATTTTTTTTTAATCTACCAAATTCCCGACATCCCGTTTTTTCCCAAGCACTTCAAATTTTCGGTTAATTCCCGTTTTCCCTGACTTTCCTGGATGGTAGACACCCTGGAAATAATGTTAACATTTAGTTACTATTTATATTTCCTATTAATCTATTATACTTAACTATATTTCAAATTCTAATTTTGGATCTGAATTTTTATTTTTTTATTTTTCAAATTTTGAATCCTTGAGTCTTTAAAGGCTTTGTACCAATGGCAATTCTATTATGTTTGTTATGTCTTTTACATTATAATATATTACTATTTTGTCCTTTTTATGATTTACTTATTTTCCCGATTACACAAGTCTATATAATTACTTTTATCAACTGCTTAAAATTGTGATTTTAAGTAAAGGCATAGTAATAAATTTTATTTGAAATATCTTTTAGAAATGTTTATAAATCTTAAATCCCTTAAATTACATTGAATTCAAGCATCTCATATAAAGGATAAGCAATGTTCAAATGGATCCAAATTTACAATTACCAAAAAATGAAAGCAATGAAAATCTGCATAAAAAAGTTAAATAACATGGAATTTTAGATATATCCTTTGTTTTCTTTCTAAGTGTCTGCACTAATGGTTTGTGTGTTACCTTTTACGCTACATATGCTTTATAATTATTATATCATTTATTAACTCCTATAAAATTTATAAGGAATGTGCCTTTTAAATTATTTAATCCCTCAAATTTTTAAGAATAGTTGAGATTTAAGGATTTAAAAAAAAATTCAGACTAGAGATTAAAGAGAAATTTTTTAATTTTGTATTTTAAGTAATTTTTTGGAGATATTGTGGTGCTTACCAATGGTTAATTCAAAAATCTTTATTGAATAAACTAGAGATGGGTCGAATCTACTATTTCTCGAATCCGAATCTACATTTTATTTTCGAATCTCGAATCCGAATCTTATCAAATCGTATAGATTTTAATGATTTACAAATAGAGCTACATTACACAATATAGGCCTAAACTGTGAATTAAGGTTTATTTCAATCATGATTTCAATTTTAATCAACCCCAACCCCCCTCGCAAAATACAGGTTAAAATCCAGCCAAATTAAACAATCTAGACTCATATTATTGTTTAAAAAGCAAATCAATCAAAATTTGAGTGTCTTTTAGTTATTTTTAAAAGTTTTTAAAATGGACTAAGTTTCTAAAAAACATGTGAAATAAACAGATTAGGCCTATATATCCTATGATCAACTTTATCATCATTAAAGGATATTTTATTGTATTAAGATAGCAAAAATAAAAATATAAATGGATATTTTTAATAAAGAGTAAAACAAAAATAAACAGATTAGGCCTATATATCCTATGATCAACTTTATCATCATTAAAGGATATTTTATTGTATTAAGATAGCAAAAATAAAAATATAAATGGATATTTTTAATAAAGAGTAAAACAAAAATAAACAGATTAGGCCTATATATCCTATGATCAACTTTATCATCATTAAAGGATATTTTATTGTATTAAGATAGCAAAAATAAAAATATAAATGGATATTTTTAATAAAGAGTAAAACAAAAATAAACAGATTAGGCCTATATATCCTATGATCAACTTTATCATCATTAAAGGATATTTTATTGTATTAAGATAGCAAAAATAAAAATATAAATGGATATTTTTAATAAAGAGTAAAACAAAAATAAACAGATTAGGCCTATATATCCTATGATCAACTTTATCATCATTAAAGGATATTTTATTGTATTAAGATAGCAAAAATAAAAATATAAATGGATATTTTTAATAAAGAGTAAAACAACATGCTTAACAATTAAACATACATTGGAAATAGTGAACTCAATAATGATTAAGTATGTTTTATTATTATTTTCTTTTATATCCGTTATCAATTTTTGTGTACAAAACAAATATATTCGATTCTTGCGATATATCGATTTCTGAGAATACATTCTATTTACAACACGAACATATTTTAGAATACAATATGTTCATTCACATTTTATAAGGCAGGACTACGTTTGAATATTTCTACAATTACTTCAATAAGCTATTTTTAAAAAACTAGTAAAAACTAAGTTAAAATCAATTTAAAAATAAATAATGGATTAGCAAGTTGTTATTTGATTCTTAAAACTCAAGAGCGCTTACTAAGTGAACAGAATACCTGAATCGATTTTAAACAAACAATCGATATACGATACATAGGTCGGTAGGGATAAATAATCAGTTTTATCGCCGTCTGACAGTTGACAGTATTTATTTTTCATGAAACCCAACAAAATATCTAACTTAAGGATCGTATGCAATAAATTGGGGTTCTTTACATAGTTGTAGATAATTAAAACCAGTTGGGTAGTAAGAATTAACAGTATTTTTATTTTAATCATCACTCGGGCGAGTAAACATAATATACGTCATGGCGAATAACATTATATTGTGTGTAGTGGCGGCTGACTTTGTATCATCCGTAATGAGTTATTATTTCTGTTTAAAAAAAACCCATGATTTGTTTAATTTACTTTATTTGTAATTCTAGTTTTGATTTTCAGGTTTTGAAGAGTTTTAATGTGTTCATTAAAATAGTTACAAGATTGTTCGTGGGGTGAAAGTTTATAAGTGAGCATGTGCCGAAACAGTCGAGTCCAAGTTTCCGATAGAGGTGGGAGGGTAGGGTACAAGGCACGATTTTCCACACCTAATAATTTTTTATTTTTTAAAGAAGATTTTATTAATGTATATCTCTTTTGTCCGACAAAATAAATATTACATACTAAGTTGTGCTTTTCAAGTATGCTTAACTAAGTAAATTTTGAATTCAACATATTATGCTTTGTTTATGAGGTGAAAGATTCGAGCATCGAATACAGTAAAACACTGAATCCTCAAATCTCGAATACTTGTAAGGATTTGGTGGATTCGAGGATTCGAAGATTTGAGTGGCCCATCTCTAGAATAAAGCTAACAATCTTGCCCCTGAAAGATTAATTTACTCCTTATTGTAAAAAAATCAGAATTAAATAATAAAATCATTTCACTATGGGAGATTTAACATCTTATACTTATCAAGTCATCTTGAATTTATATTTGATATTTGGGAGGTAAAATGATTTAAATTTGAATCCTAGAAAAAATGGATTTGAACTTTTTTTTTATCACCGCGACATACTACTTGTTCAGGTTATAAGCATATATATGATAGTCTAATGGGGTAGATATGAGAAAGTAGTATTTTATAGGTATTTGACCCATATTTGTGTAGAAAGAGAGTTAAAAAAAGCCACTATGACTAGACTCGGCCGAAATTCGCACCCCAATCTCACCATACAGCATGAGAGTGATACTTTAGACCATTTGGCCACCGAAGCAGGTGATACATATCAAATAAACAGCTTCTTAAAGAGTGTCGCCACACACTAGCAGTTGTATTACCTTGGCAATAGAAATGGTCTGTTGCTCCATTGCTTCGTGGATAGCCACCTGGTCTCTGGGATCCATCTTGTCAAACTCGTCAATACAACACACCCCGTTGTCGGCCAGCATTAGTGCTCCTGCCTCAATGACAAAGTCAAAAGAGTCCTCGTCCTTGACAACTGCGGCCGTTAGACCTGCAGCACTCGAGCCTTTACCAGACGTGTACACCGCTCTAGGACTGAAGTCTGCTACCTGGAAAACGGTAGTTTTAGTTTTACATCCATTACTGTTTCCAGCATGTGGACAGTTTTTCATTCAAGCCATAAATTTACCACTACCGGCTTTCTAGGCCTGTCATAGCTTCATGTGACTCACAATCTAACTTAATAAGACTAGGACAGGCACAACATCGAGTCCCCAGCCATTAATTCATTTCTGTGAAAGGGTAAACCCTCATCTCATCTATGATCAAAATTTTTGGCCATACCAGGAATCAAACTCAGGGTCCTTAGCTTAAAAGACAGACACGAATGAGCTAAGGTGTCAGATTGAGAATACAATAGTACATTTTACAATTCCTGTCTAGCTTGAGTAAGTCATAATTTAAAAATTGGTTGGATTTTCCAAGATGTGACACTAAGCTATGAGAGTCTAATTTATCCAACGCACAGGGCTCAAATTAAAACAAAGTGAATAAAGAGGTGGAAAAAAGTAAATACCAGCTGGTTGACAAAAATAAACTTCTCTAATATTTGAATGGAAAGGAAATTAGCAGAGTTGTGCGAAGTCTAATTTATTCAATTTGAACCAAGCTTGAATTAAATATATGAAATATTCTCAAATTCAAATCGGAAGTATATCAAAATTTTGAATGTTGTTTTGCCAATTGTTTTATGCTTTAAAAAATAGTCTGTAATTATTTATATAAGTGTATGCACTAAAATCACTCACGACAAGTTTAATTAAGTCATTTTCAATATTTACTTCTAATCTGATAAATCAAGTTATTATCATAACTTACAATTCAATTAACTTACTACAGTTTTTTTTTTTCATCTGAATAGTAATTAGTAAAGTACATAACAGTTCAGACTGGTGATGATTTAATAATGATTAAGAGTTTATAGCTGTCAATATTTTTATTATTAGCTTTGTAATTTCCAAAGCCCGATTTTTTTTTACAAGTGAGGACAAAGCTAATGATCTTTTTGAAATCAAGTCAAAGTTTTGCATCCCCCTAGAAATTAGAAACCAAAACTAGCCTACCAAGAGCATGTTATGTAATTTGGATTATTAAAATGACGCATGAAGGTCGCACTGTTTTAATTTGATGTCAAGATATTTATTAACTCACTTGTTTGAGGAGTTGTGACTTGGCCGTACTGGGGTCTCCAACAATGCAACAGTTAATATCCCCACGAAGTGTCGTTCCTTCCATTGTAGTCTTAGGGACTCCGCCAAATAACAAGAGAACCACTCCTGGAGAAAAGATGCACCAGAGATAATCCCTCTGCCTACTTCACTAAATGTACCAGAAGATTAGTATTTATTTTAATTCCAAGCTTTGAACAGTGTGTTTTATTCTCACTCGTAGTATAGTTATTTCTTTCCTTTGTGATGTAACGATTGATGGAATTTAATATAATATTATATTTGGAAGAAGGTATAGGAAAGGTGGATAGAAACATATAAAAGGGGGACAAACACAATATGACTTTTACAATGAAAAGAAGAACACAGTTCACACTTTACACTGCTGCCAATGGACGAGGTAATGGTTGCCTCTTAAAGAAACTTAGCAGTGTAAAGTGTGAATTGTGATCTTCTTTTCATTGTAAAGGCCATATTGTGTTTGTCCCCCTTTTATATGTTTCTATCCACCTTTCCTATACCTTCTTCCAAATATAATACAATTACCTAATAAAGCAAAAAGAGGTTTTCTTTATGGAATTTAATATTAGTAACACTTAACAATGTGTCTTATATTTTGCTGAATATTTCATTTAAATCAGTAAAAGTTTAAAAAAATAACTAGTCTTTGATCACCTTAGAATCTTCTCCACCATAGAGGTTACAAGTTCTGCCCTTCTATCCTTCTTTCAGTGTTTAATTCACTATGGCCGTTTGGTGCTATTTTTCCTTTGGTTAGCATGTGGAAAAGTTACCATCAAACACTCATACCATTTATGTAAAACTATTTCAAAATTGTATTAATATAAAGTAATGTTTACCCGTTACAAAAGTATCTAGCTAATTCAAACAGTTTTTTTTAATATAAGTTAGGCTACATTTACTTTATCAACAATATTTGTATAAAGAGCTCACCACGTTTGACCTCGTTGTTGCCATGTATGGATGGGAATAAACATGTGACAAGGTTTTGATACAAGTTGCGATCTCTACTCATTTCGTATACCTTGTTCCACTCTGCGTCTGTCATTTGTTCCTTCATCATTTCTGCTGTCACTTCCTCCATCAACATGTCCGCACCTCCAAACTGAATAAATCAAAGTAATAAATTAGAGTTTGGCTGATAACAAACGTTACTACGGTACCTATCATTTGCATTCCCAAGGCAAAAGTTAGGAATAGAGAAACTTAGGTAAATGCTTAAAGCATTCAGCTGGGTGAGCCATGAGTGCTGGGTTAGGTTTTGGGCATGACCAAAAAATTTGTTCTTGTTAAAAGCAAGGTTTCTCCTCTTGCAGTAATCAATAAATACCAGGAGAACTGAATATTCTGTTTGTTCTAAAAGAAAATTAGGCCTTAGTTTATATAAACAAAAACTAATAGATTTGAGTGTAATTCAAGAATACGATAAGTATTATTAAATGTCACCAGTTTGAATCTTTCCACTAGTAATAAAGAATCCTTAGGAAAAAAGTGGCCTATTTCTTGAATCCAAGTTCTAACATTTGTGAACAGAACTATATAAAATAACTGGTATTTTCATCATAATACATTTAATATTATGTTAATCCTAATTTCCTCACTCTTGGGTTAGTTGGCTGCACGCTGCAGGCTAAGAATGCCATGCGATAGTTGAGCTCTCTGACGCCAAGCGCTTTCAAACCCCGAACACCTTCCGCTATGTAGTCCCCACCCTTGTGACGAGATCCTATCTCAGCCTTGGCCCCTGGGAGGGAGAGTACGCCAACATCTGGCACCACAATCAGGGTCCCCGTGAAGTCGTAGCGGTCTCCCGCTTGGATTGTCTCTACGGTCTCCGCGCGCAGGATCACTTCCACACTATACACATTATTAAATAGAGCATGTGTTGTAGAATGGTCAATTGTTAAATCATCTAGCTACTATGTGGTTTGTCAATAGAAGGAGTGATTATGGCTGTATATAACTAAACTCACACAAGTAAAATTTGGTTGGAAACAAACTTAGCTGCCCAAAAAAAGGGTAATATGATACGAAACATGAGTTGTTAAGGAACAGTAGTTCAAGACAATAACATGAAATTTCTGAGAAGTACTATAGGAGTGACAAGGGAAGGTAGGATGAGAAGCCACAACTAAAGTGGTATGGTCATGTGAAGAGAATGGAGGTGATACAAAATAAGATGCTGGATATTGAAGTTGGGGGACAGGAGGCTGAGGGACAGCTGGCCAAACGGAGTGGAGAGAAGACCGGGTCATGGCGGAGGAGGAGAAGACCGGGTCATGGCGGAGGAGGAGAAGACCGGGTCATGGCGGAGGAGGAGAAGACACGGGTCATGGCGAAGGAGGAGAAGACTGGGTCATGGCGAAGGAGGAGAAGACTGGGTCATGGCGGAGGAGAAGACTGGGTCATGGCGGAGGAGAAGAATGGGTCATGGCGGAGGAGAAGACCGGGTCATGGCGGAAGAGAAGAATGGATCAAGGCGGATGAGAGGTGGCGGGGAGACAGAATATGTTGGAGAGGCTCACGTTCCAAACAGGCTCGGCCAGTGGCTGGAAACTGTTCATGATTGTGATGATGATGATGATGATGATGATGATGATGATGATGATGATGATGATGATTAGTATTAATATCATTATTACTGTTATTTTATATTTATAGGTTTTTTTAAACTAAAATACCAAATTATTCTATAATTGTGTGTTTGATTGTAATGACAATTTTTGCACGACAAACATTTCAAAATAAAACCAATAATTTACTATTATAACTTTCTTGTATCCTTGAAAATGTTGACTATGCTTTGTACTTAATCAATTTAACATCAATATGCTCTGTTTCTAAAGATTGACAATATTTTTGTCAAGAGAATATAAATTCACTTAAAAGTGACCACACAAACATAACAAAATCTATCACATTTTTTTCCTAGTCAAACAATCAAACCTACCGGTATTAAAATCTCCCAAAATTATGTTTGACTTTGGTGAATTTAAAAATCATATAATTTCTTTTTGAAACATTATTAAAACCAACCAAAGTTAACAAGACACCAAAATTAGTTTCCTGGATCTTATAAGACTTTACTGAACTATTTTAAGGTATTACAAAAATGAATTAGCTTTATCATAAGAGTGTATAACTTTTCTTAACTTAAATCTTTTAAGGAGATAAACTAATTTTTATTAGGGATGGCCAGTTTGTGTTCTACATTATATTGGTTGTTCGGGCTATTCGAGTATTAATTTTAAAATTAAATGGTTTGGGTGTAAGGAAGATAGAATTTAGTGGAAGTTTACCTAGATTTGCATAAAGGGAATATGTGAAACAATTTAGGAAAATCAAATTATTTTCTGAACAAGCAATTTACTGATTTGCTTGACCTTTTCCTAACTATAGATGGGCCACTCGAATCTTCGAATCCTCAAATCCACCGAATCTTGACAAGTATTCAAGATTAGAAGATTCGGTGTTTTACTGGATTTGATGTTCGAATCTTTCTCCTCACAAAAAAAGCATAATTATTTTGAATCCAAAAATTAGGCCTACCTACTTAAAAAGCACAACTTAATCCGTAATTATTATTTGTCAGACAAAAGAGATAAGCATGAATAAAATATTGTTAGGTGTAGAAAATCTAACATGCCTAATACCCTGCCCTCCCACCTCTATGGGAAACTTCAACTCGGCCATTTTAGCGCATGCTCACTTCTGAAACTTCTGAAACTTGGGAATGAACATATTGGAGTTGAAAATATATCCGTGTTTCAAATAAAATGTATGCTCAGAAATCGATACATCGCAAGAATCGAATGCATTTGTTGTTTTCTACACAACACTAGATAATAGACATAAAAGAAAATAATAATAATTCATACTTGGCATTATTGAGTTCACTATTTACAATGCATGTTTAATTGTTAAGCATGCTGTTTTAGTTTCTTTTTTTAATCTGTTTTTATTTTTATGTTTATTTTCTTATTAAAATAAATTATAATCCTTCAATGATGATTAAAGTTGATCAAAAGGTAACTAGGCCTAATCTGTTTGTTTATTTCACAAAAAATAACTAAAAGACACTCAAATTTTGATTGATTTGATTTTTAAACAATAATATGAGTCTATATTGTTTAATTTGGCTGGATTTGTGCCAGTATTTTGCGAGGGGTGGTTGGGGTTGGTCAAATTTGAAAGCATGATTGAAATAAATCTTAATTTACAGTTTAGGTCTATATTGCGTAATGTAGGTCTATTTGTAAATCATTTAATTTCTAACAGTTTGCTAGGATTTGGATTCGAGATTCGAAAATAAACTGTAGATTCAGAATTGAGATTCGGATTCAAGATATAATGGATTCGACCCATCTCTAGTCCTAACCATAAGTAAATTGGGATCCCAGCTTGCAAACTTAGAGTCAAACATTACCTGCGAGGGATACATCCTCTTGGAAGTTCCGCTTGTGTCTCCTGGATTCTAACCTTCTGGAAATCAACAAAAAGAGACTTGTCCACGTCTAACATGAAGCGACGACGATTGTTGCACACAGGGTTGCGGCAGATTGTTGGGTTTGTGTACTGGAAAACAGGGAGAAAAAAATGTGGAAATTAATTCAGAGAAATTAATTGTACACAATGACCAGCAGGTTGTCATCCCATTCAGTGTTTCACTAGACTATTTGAACCTACTCTAAAATTTGAGCAGATAAGTGGTGCAACCATCTGTTATTAGAGTGCAGTGAATTACAGGAATGAGTTTTTTTCACTGCATACCCATTACACATAGGATAATTAAACTAATAGAAATGAGGAAGGTAGCCTCTCAGAGGGTATAAGCTTATGTTTGTGTGAATGAAAAGAGGGAAACCTTTAAGAAAAAATCATCCTCAATAACACATTAGACCGTGTGACCAATGATGTGGGAAGAAATGTTATTAAACTTTTACATTTGTAATCGCTCAGACATTACACTTAGTCAGAAGCTACTTTAAAAAAAAAATTATTTTATTTTTTAAATCAAAGCCAAAAATGTACAACAATATTTCCATTAATCTGCAATTCCAAAATTTTAGAAATGCAGATTACTGTCAATATTGTTGTGTCATTTCAGTGTTTTTTTTAAATTATTTTATAATATGTTTAGAACAAATTTAATCAACATTACCACAAAGTAAAACTACCGCCTTTGAAGATTATGACCCAACCATAGCCTTAATTCATGTAGACTTTTCATAGAACTATACATGCATTGCCCAAGACGAGATACAAAGATTCCATTGATGTCAACCTCAGGTCAACCTGCTCACCAGTAGTCTATGGTTTGAAGATAAACAGCATCCTTATGTCAGTGTGTTCATCCAAAGGACAAACTGCTAGCATACAAAAGTAGAATTTTTTATGAACTGCCCTCAAAAGTAATAGAAGTTAGGATGTGGTCAGATGGGTCAAGCAGCCAGTTTAAAAACAAATACATAGCAGAAGCGCTAAAGGTTCTTCAAAATAGAAAAGGAAAAAATATAGTTTTGAATTACTTCGCCACATCGTATGGTAAAGGGCCGGTTGATGGTATTGGTGGTGCCGTAAAAAAGAGTAGTTTGACAAGAAATATTGAAAAACAAAGCTATAGTAGTTTTTAATGCAGAACAGTTTTTTAATACAGCAATGAAAGCAAGTGATGTCTCTGTCATTCTAATGACACACCAAGATATCATAAACCAAAATCTGGAGATGGACTTAAATAC
Source organism: Timema shepardi (assembly GCA_902151425.1). NCBI lineage: Eukaryota > Metazoa > Arthropoda > Insecta > Phasmatodea > Timematidae > Timema > Timema shepardi. Next base: position 151,922 of record CABFVX010001226.1, read on the forward strand.
CGTTTTCCGAACTGCACCCACTGTAAAGGGTATCTCTAAAGTTCATGCAATGACTCATTTTCTCACAAAAGGTATTTATGTACTTGATGTGCTAGCAGACGAATCAACTTCTCCTTATGACAGTGAATCAGCCATAAACATAGGAGAAATACTGCCGAGAAGATCTATTTACTCCCAAGTATATAGCTCAGGCTCTGAGTCTGACTGTGACAAAGACCACAATCTATAAGAAAAGAAATCTAAGGTGACACTCAGTGACATTCCCCATGGCACTTTTGTAAGAGTTGAGTTTACAGAGGAAAGTGTATTAATATGCAGCGATCTGCCAAACTCCAGTGGATGACAAGATGGCTGTTCAAATTCTTTGTCTAAATAAAGTGGGTAATAGCCGCCAGGTGTTTCGTGTAAACACAGAAGAGACAGAGCCATATGTTAAATTTGACCAAATTACGGAACTTTTACCATAGCCATTAATACAAGTTAATGGAGAAAGAATGAATGTTCTACAAGTTTTCAAAAGATTTAATAGTCAGTGAAAAATAATCTAATTAAATAGCCTTTTAGATTTTTTGAACTACTTGTTTATGTTTAATTCACTTACCGATCTTTAGAGAACATGTGTTATTTTTACAATCAAATAAATGTAAAGAATTATTTTAGGATATTTGTTTCATTCATTGAAACCTTAAAAAAAATTTTACATTAACTTTGTGATTTCACTGAGTTCAGGAAAGTGACTTATACCAGGTAAAAGTGATACATCAACATGGGATACCAGTAGCTCTATTTGAGTTTCAGCTGCAAGATAATTAAGATTTTTCTGAGTAATTTTAATCTACTTTCTACTCATAAGGACAAATTTAGCGTGAATTACTGACAGGTTTTGCAAAACCTTTTAAAACTCAATATTTGTTTAGAATATAGTTTTAATATTCCAAATAGATTGTAAACATTGGGTGCTGTAAATCTATTGACAGTTTTCTTTTACATTCAACCCCTACAAGAAGAGAAAAGAAAAACCTTTAAAGTCATGCACACTAATGCCATGTCCTTTTATAGTAATATGAGTTACCATGCACAATTATTCATTAAATAGTAAAATAATGTAGAAATAAACCAAAAAACATGTTCTGCGGATAGAGTATGTTGAAAGGAAAGAATATTGGGTGAAGAGATATAACTTTATCTTTATTTTAGTGTTTAAAAAAACTTAGTTTTGCCATCTGAGAGTAACATGAGTTACCATGGAATGACCCAATGACTTATTCTAAAGAGGGGATGAGGATAAAATGCACCTGCATTAGCATGGAGAATAGAAAAACCCCACAAGAAAAAACTTCTCCATTGCAATCAATCAAGAGACGCCGTAGTGATTTTATAATGTATACTGCTCGATCACTGCTGCAGATGCAGTGTTCTCCCTAGAGTCTTTCGAACAGGCATACCATCAGGCTAAAACTAATGTTTGTTGCACAAATCATCAAATATTGTAAAGTATTACATGCCCGGCTACCTAATAATGCCACCCGACTGGAAAAATTAGCTGGCGTGAGCAGTGAGATGTGTTAATTAACTATGCAAAACTGATAATGAGAGGAAGCTGAGTGTTGGTGGGTCAAGACTACCGTGATATTATTGTAAAAGAAGGGAGATGAAGTTTTACATTGTTTAGGGTCACTTAATATGTCAATTTACATGGTAAATATTACACAGCCTTACAAAAAGTACCAGTAAGCTTATAATATGCATCAATTTTTTTATAAAAAAAACTAATGATTAATTTATATTAATGCTAATGTTCTGATTACTCTTTCTTACAGAATACCAACAAGTTTTTTAATAATAAATACAATCAAATAGATGTGCAGGTATAACCTTACATTGAAAAGAGTTTGTGCACAACTTGTGGTGTTTCATTAAATGTTGAGAGGGGTAAAATATTAACAAGTGTTACATCATTAGCTAGGGTACATAAAATCCTTTTTTCTTTACCCACCAACTATATTATAAAAAGAGCACCCACCTTGAACTGCTGCTCTACATCCTTGATAACAGTCTGACAGTCCAAGCAGACAAACGTCCCAGACACAAGCTCCGGATGCACGGGATGCGTCCGGACTACCTGACCTGTGATACGGATTAGTGTTCCGATCTTTACCGTTGTCAACTCTCGGACTTTATGTCTTGTTGGGACTTCAACAAAACTGATGTAATACTCTTTATCATTCTTGGCATCTCCGTGGTCCCTTGCAAAGTTGCACACAGCTTGGTTTAGAAAGGGATAGATTCTGGGCACAAAGGAAAAAGATTATAAACAAAAATACTATTAAATTCTTATTTTTAATGAATATAATATAAAGTATTATGATAACTATCTATAGTCAAGTCATTAGAATGAACATTTGAAGAGAAATGTTACAAGGGTTAGGGTGTATGTAATCTGGATAGGAAGTGAGATGCAAAGATGAAAGAAATCGATATTGTTAGACTTTTAAAATACTGAAGTCATTTTTTACGATAAGATTAATATAGTTACCATTTAAAGGTTTTCTCTATTACAATCTTACTTTAAAGTATAGTACCAGTTACGTAGGTTTACAACAATTATCCAATTAAAATTAAAATTAGATATATCTATAGCCGTGGTATTCAACTTGGGGTATGTACGTGAATACATCTTAGGGGGTATATAAAATTTTAAAATATATTATTTTAATTATAAACACAGAATAATCAGGACCAGATTTAGGGCTAGCCCCAAGAGATCCAGACCAAAGGATATAATCTAAGAGTGCTAATTTGTTTCTCTCTCTCTTTTATCTCTACCCTAGATGTAGATTATAGAATATTGTGTAACTTGTATTATGCACCAGCAACTTTGGGGGTACAAAGTTTATGAGAAATTATGGCTGTAACCGAATAGTCTACTTCACGCACCGTCAGCCCTTGACGTTCACTTGATAGTTGCATTGGCAATCACGTGATCAAGTGTAGAGCCATCCGAATAGTCATGAAGTGTGCCAATGCAACCCTCACACACCATTGATGCGATGTTTGACTGGAAATATTTTTTTTTACTGCTAAAGATAGAGCTCATAGAGTAATGTGATCTATGGTAATGGGCTGATAGATGGCGTTCAAAATAGTTTCTAAGCTCATTGATTGGAAGTAGCACTGCAAACTCAAGAGTGTGGAAACGATAGTTTGCCATCCAAATAGTCAGTTACAGTCTTCGATCTCAAGTGTGTGATAAATGTACATTCATCAAGTCTGCATCAAATCAAGTGTACTTGACTATTAAGATACAGTCCAAATGTGGGGACACACAAACAAAAAAGGTTGAATACCATTGATCTGGTGTGTTTACAATAGACACCCAGAGTTTCCTCTGCTTACAGTATTTAGGACTTATGAAGTTGATACAGGTGAGAAAATATATGAATGTTGACATGGTACATATCACTTTACCTTTAATTAAATTTAAATATCGAGAACCAGGGATATCTTACTAACAAGCTTCGTGTGTCACATGTGAAAAGCATATGTTGAGACGTACCTTAGGTAAACTTGTTAACAAATGAGTCTTGCTTTCCTTCACAAAGAGGTTTTTCCATCATGAGATTACACTGTTTTATATGAATGAATGAAAGTTTTATATATGAAATCGAATGTTTTCAAGATATTTGAGGAATACTTAATCAATAAACTAGGCCAAAGTGTTTCAATATTTGCTCATCATCATGGCCATAACTTCTTTTGGACTAAATTAGTCATTATATGCATTTAATGATTGTTGTGATATGATTTTGTTTAAGTGTTTTTGTGAAAGAAGTCAGGGTAAAACAAAGGTATCTTTACCAGGCTTAATAAATACCTCACTTTTAAATATGTTATGTGGTTTGGTGCCTAAGTGAAAAGACACAAGATTATGAACATAAGATCACACACAACTAAATTAATTTTGGGAAAACACATAAAATTCATTTAATGGCCTACCTATAATATTCTTCAATTATTGTAGTTGCAAGGTTTTGATTGTATTTTTCTACATCATCAAAATTAACTTCTAATGTGCTGCGTTCGGGGTTTTTTAAATCTCTTGCTCCATCTAGATACTTGATCTTACCATCTTCTTTATACCTTAAAAAGAAATAAATTGATTGAAATCCATTATATAAACTAACACAAGTATGCCAACATATTATAAAAAGGTGGTGTATGGGCTTAGAAATGATGTGATTCGAAACTACTTACTTCAGGGAAGGGAAATTAATTAGAAGCTTAAAGTTATCAATTTCATTTATGCATCTAAATTAAATAAACATTTACTATATGCCTTCAAGAAATATAATAATTACACAAATTATAGGTAAACTAAATCAGAACTACTCACTCTTCAAGAAAATCTTGAAACAACTTTTGACATCTGATACCAACTTCATCTTTCACACGTAGTTGACCGACTTGCACATCAGCCACATCCATTATATAGACGTCAATATGTATTATCTACAGAAAATTTACCAATTAAGTAAGTATCTTAGTATCACACCAACAGTTTTCATAAATCAAGTCTTAATTATTAATGACTGTTTAGTTTTGTAAAGTGAGTCTCTAATAAAAAAATATTGAATCGGCGGGAATCTTTGTCCTTTTAAAAGCGCTTGCTTGAAGTGTTTTGTTTGGTTGTCTTTTTTTGTGTGTGAAGATGACAAACTAAAATTACCTCAAAGTAGAAATCCAACTTTTTTATTTAAAATAGATGGCCTGATTTGATGTATATTTAATCTTAACGTATCAATGATTAGTGGCTAGTCATAAGGATCCAAAATTATTAAAAATTGCATAAATTATATGAAAAATATAATTTTACGTTAATATGATTTGTGGGTCTTTTTCTAATATTTTTTAAATTAATTATATGACCCAAAGAGATTACTAAGAGAAGAGATTACTAAGAGGACTCATCATCATCAACTGTGTCCAGTATGTGGCCGGGCCAATTTAGTAAAATAACTACATCTTATTCTTTCCTTTCACCATTCTTCCTCCTTTAATTTCTTCCATTTTTCTCAACTCACTTGAAAACTTTCTGTGATCTACTCCTCACATCACTTTCTTGGCTTCCCTCGCAGTCTTTTCCATTTAATACTTAAGAAAATCATTGGCGATCGTAGAAAGAATACTCAATCATTAAATTATATATATTAAAATAATAATTGTAGTTCGAATTCAAATAATAATAATAATAATAATAATTGTGAATCTACTATTGCAGATGGTTTGTCTTGGGTTGTGGCCTGCAAATAAATTTGACCATTGGCATTCCTTTTAATAGCTTCGCAAATATTATTAATATTACTGAATCCGGATTTATTCTACACGTCATTATCTTAAGTAAATAGCAAGGTCAACTATATAATTTTCCACCAACTCAACACCCCGTTATTTAATAAACACTTTCATAAAATTGAGTATTGAAGTGTCAAAGTTTTTTGTTACTGCGCCTAAAGATGAAGTGGGTCTGCCGGTTTCTTTGTTTTCTTTTTTGCGTCAAGAGACCAGGACGAAAAACTATGCTTCAAAATATCACTTATGAATTTTGCCACAGCAGCCCTCCTCTTCCACTGCTGCACTTGTTGACGCATTCATCATTCTACTACTGTATGCAAAGAAACAAACCACTTCCCTTGGAGGATCAAACAAGCGTCAATATTCTTGTAAAATAAAACTAAACTTACTGTAAATTGGTGATAAAGACATTATTTTGTACTACAATTCCTATAATTATATCTATCAACAATAAATATTTCTAAAAACAACCTAAGAATAAGATTTTAATAGTATATTAAGTACGATTAGACATCAATCATGAAAGTAAACAGAGCCAATACTCACCTAGGGAAACGCTGCTTCCCTCTCACCAATGAGAGCCGGACAGAGCCGGAAACATATGAATGACAGAATAAAGAGCGAGACTAGCTGCCTGGCTGGTCAGTCTGAGTGGGAAAGAATTGCTGGCGCTAAGAAAGAAGAGCAACCATCTCAACCATTATTAGCAGTATCCTTGTTAGAGAGGGTTATAATTATAATAATTCGTTTTGACATTATTTTCCTCTTATTTTCTTTATTCCCACATTAATTTTAGGGAAGCGTTGCTTCCCTTTCTTCTATTGAATAAACGTCACTGGTACGTGCTTTATAACACTTCCTTACACTTAAAGCCCACTTCTCTTCACCATAGCGGACTTCTAACACACCTATATGCGTATAACCCGAACGAGTAGTAAGACGCGGTGCTAATAATAATAATAATAATAATAATAATAATAATAATAATAATAATAATAATAATAATAATAATAATAATAATACACATAGAGATCTAATCTCCCTGTTGTCCTCTTCTCATTAGATCCACTCTACTTTCACCTTAACCTCTATCATGCTTCCAATATATTTAAAGTTCTGCACTTTCCACAGCCCTACTCCATCCAACTTTATATCTTTAATAGGCTGTATCCTCTTCCTTGTCATTACCCTCACTTCACACTTCACCATGCTAAATTTCATTCCACACTTTTCACTTCCTCATTCAATACCTGTAATTGTTCCTGTACTTCATCTTCCTTCCCCCCACATACCATCAAGTCATCAGCAATCATCATGGCATTTATTATTTCCTCCTTGAGGTTTCCTGCCACTTTATTCATGACCATTTCCATGATCATTACAAATAGTGGGGGTGAGAGGGCACACCCTTGCTTCACTCCATTTTTTATTTGGAACCACTCTACATCTTAACAAAACTCATGTATCCTTATTACAGCATTTACACTCTCATTAAAACTTTTCTTTCCACTTTGGCCTCCTCCAGAGCTTTCCAAACTTTAATTCTATTCGCGCTATCATATGTCTTCTCCACATCAATAAATACCATTACCGAATATTTAACAAATTCATACCTTAATTCCATCAGCTGCCATATCGCAAAGATAAAGCCTGTGTAGAGGTGTTGGGGGAATTCAATTTTTGCTTATTATTATTATTAGGAAAATTGTTTTCAGTTTTTGTTTTAGTGTGTGTAAAATAAAATATGTTTCTTTGTGTAAAAATTACAATTCACTTTTGATTTAAATAATTATCAGTGTTACAATGTTAAATATTGTGTTTTTGGTTTTTGATGTAATTGTTGTGTGTATAGTGTGGCAATATTGAACCTTTGTTCTCTTTTTTTATCTCTCACTGAACACTACCATTGTTCTTAGTTATTTGCGCCGATTATATTGCTGTTTAATTTCCTCCAAATAAATGTCTACGTCTGAACAAGTGTCGCCTTTCACTGCAAGTAAGTCCTGTCTACTCACCATAATAATAAAGTTGAAATTAACTAAGCTATTCCAGTTCCTTACACGTCTTCAACAGGTTATGGACCCAATACAGTGAGGAAATGATCAGGAGTTGGAAAATATATTGTGCGTTAGAAGTTTCAATCCAAATCTTTTTGTGTTGGTGAAAGTAAACTTTAGTTGTTAAATTAACATTAGTACAATCACGGAGGCAAATAATTAATCAGTGACTAAACTAATTAGAGAATATAACTGGGAAATTTGGAAATTTCAGGTAAAGATCATTTTAAGATCAAGCAAAATTCTTGACTGCGTCATAGAAATTGAGGTCAAAACTGATGAGGAAGTTGCCAATTTAACTAAGTGGAATGAAAAGAATACTAAAGTGCAATAAATTATTGTTGGTAGAATATTTGAAGAACCTTAATTACATTTACTTAGTTGTACTACTGCAAAGGTGATGTGGGGCAAACTTGTGTCCATTTATGATAGAAAATCATAGGTTACACTTCACTTAGGCCTACTGTAAAAAATGTTTTTATGATTTTTTTTATGAAGGTAAAGGAATTGCTCCTTTTGCACCTAAGATAGAATGTAATACTTCCAAATTGACTTTATTGGGTGAGAGTATTCCAGATACCATGATTATCACAAAAATTGTAACGTCACCTCCTGAAACTTATCATCATTATACCAGTGTGGGAGACAGTTCCTAAATAAAACAAAAATAAAAACGAGTTAATTGCCCGTTTGTTGATAGAAGAGGGGTGTATCATATATCGGGTCAAAGTAAGTTATGTAAATGCCTTAGTTGCCAAACTATTCCTTATAAGAAATAGAAAATTCATCCAATGTGAAATTTGTTTCAAGGTAGGCCACTCATGTAAAGACTGTTTTATGACCAAAGTGTGCCATTATTGTAAAAAAAACAAGGTTATATGCAAAAATACTGTCGTTTTAGGAAGAAAAAATAAAGCCAAGATAATGATCCTAAAGCCAATGCAATCTTATATAGTGTCTGCCTTTTTAGGTACTACCAAGTCAGGAAAAACTGAATGGTTCTTAAATAGTGGAGCCAGTGAGCATATGTGTTGCATACAGGAACTTTTATGAAATTTTTTACATATTAACAGTTGAAACCCAATGAAAATTGGAGATGGCTCAACCATTAAAGCCACAGGAATAAGAACTATCCGTTTTGATGCCTTTGATGGAAATACCTGGATACCTAGTGCAATGTAAGATGGATTATTTGTCCCGGAACTTGAAGTTAATATTTTTTCGGCTGGTTTGACCCTTGATAGATGTCTTAATTTGAAATTTGATTTTAAAAAATCTGCAAATTTGTTAACAAAATGGGAAAAATTGTTGCAATAGCTAGCAGAAATTGAAAACTCTTTAAAATGAATCTTCAATTTGATGATTAAATGTTTTATGTGAATTTTTGAGCAACCAAACGAGAAAATGTAGTTAATTGGCATGAACAACTGGCTCACTAAGACTTTCGCAACGTAAAAAATGCCTTAAGTCAAACAAAGTGGATTACTTGACTGCCAAAAACCCAGAAGCAGATTTACACTAGAGGCTCACTAGGCACGGGCCTAAGAGAGACTGCTTTAGGGGGCAGCACAGTTTGATAAAATTATTTTTATTTTCATTACAATATTTTGTTTTTAATAATTACGTTTAAAAATTAATGACTAACATTATCGGAATAGTTAAAATGAAAGTCAGAACGACAATATTTATTTTAAATAATTTTACTTTGCAATCGCTCTGTAACTGAGTTCAGTATCCCCTTCTTCATAATGTTTAACTCAAGCTACTGTAGGACATGTCTTTATTAAACATCTTTTCTTGAATACTAACTTCCACCCCCTCTCCCCCAACACTTGTTTCCACCGAAAATTCCTAAAGCCCTTGAAGGGGGCGCATATTATAATTATGTCTAGAGGTGCAAAACTTTTAAATCCATCACTGGGAAAACCCCTTTTGCAAATCATGTAAATTTAGTAAACAGCATCGTCTACCTTTTCCAGCAAGTACATCCAAAATAACAAAAGTTTGGGAATTGGTTCATATCGACCTTTGTGGACCATTTGAAGAACCATATATAGGAGGGTCTAGATACATGATACTGACCCAAGATGATTTTTCCCACTACCGAATTGTATTTTTCTTAAAGAAAAAGTCCAAAGTGAAAGAAAAAATGACATATTTGAAGACTACCAGGATAAATTTGGGAGGTGAGGTACAAACTATCAGGACTGATAATAAGCACGAATTTGTGAACAAAGAAATTAAGATGCTACTTGAAGATCATGGAGTCAGGCACCAACACAAAATAGTGTATAGTCCCAAGCAGAATGGAAAGGCAGAACGAGACATGCGTACTGTAGTTGTATGTTGTGTAACCATATTATCTGCAAAAAAACTTTGACAAAAGTATTGGGCTGAAGCCATTAATGCAAGTGTTTTTGTTTTGAATCACACAGCTAAGAGTTCCGTGAAAGATAAAACACCCTATGAGACGTCCGTGAAGTTGCCCTTCTGACCCCCCTAACCCCCGTCCCCCACACACTTTTAAAAATTCATGTTTTTATGATTGCAATGGTTTATTCTTCGTTTGTTCCAGATTGTTCCGCAAAAATGTTAGTTTGTTCCATTTTGATAGGGCTACAAATGATATAGGTGATCTGGTGGTCTAGGGGTAAGTTGTCAGACTTCTGTTCCGGGGTTCAATCCTAGGTTCCAGCACAAATTTATCAGATTGCTAAACCCTTCCTTCACCTCTGATAAGACGTGTATTAATCACAACTTGTGAATGTGTGAAATGCCAGACCTCCACCGTAGTTGAGATCCCAATTAAACTGTAGCTCCTCCATTTAATCTCATGATCACCCTACCATTACACATTAGTATAAGTGCGTATAGCCCGAATGGTTAGTAAGACCGGGTGCTAATAATAATAATTATAATAATAATGATGATATGCTTACATTGGAGGGCTAACTTCAAGGTATCCCCCATCATCCACTTTGGAAAATTGACATTTTTGTGGTTGCGATCGTTTGTTCCGGATTGTTCCGCCAAAGTTTCCTTTGTTTCGCATTTGTTCTTGTACAAACGGGACATGGACTTGTGACGCTTTGTTTACTCGTGAGGGTCCAAAATCACGGTAGCCCCCAGCTTTTAAAAATTCAAGTCTATATGATTGCAATCGTTTTTTCTTTGTTTGTTTCGCACAAACAGGCATATTTCGTTTTGGTAAGACAACACATGACTTATTTACACTAGCAGTCTACTTTAAAATTCAAGAAAACCTAGGTTACACTTCTATGTAGGGTCGTTACATACACCAGTAATATAATTGCCACCATTGGTGATATTGGGGCAGATTCAAGGATAGAAGTAATAGCACCTTAAATTTGGCACGTATAGGCGCGTGTTTGTGCATCAAATGATATTTAAAGGTGAAGTACTCTAAAATTCAGAAGATCCAGGTTCAACGCCTATTTAGGGTGTTTATATACACATAGTACTATAATTGCCACCATCGGTAATCGTGGGGCAGATTCAAATATTATTATATGTTTGTTTTTAAGTGATTATTTTATTTTTTTCAAAACATCAATCAATAATAAACATGAATAATGACACGAGAAACATAAATGAACAAACAGTTGACACCTGCCCCGAAGGGCTCTTGAAAACCAACACGACATTGAAACATATAACATAACGCAAGAATATATTATATGGCGCCCTGGCGGGCTGATTTTTACCATCATTAGGTTAGGGATGGGAAAATGTACATAAAAAAAACCCACCCCGTAGCACATGAAGGGTCGCCAGGACCTTAAAATATACACAAAGTACAAAGGAGAGAGGAACGGAGCGGAAACAGGGGATATTATCACCTTACAATATGAACCCTAACAAGACAATAATTTAATGAGCTTTTCCTTCAGAACCAATATTTGACCAAACCAACCATGAGCTAGACTGATAGCTCCAACTTACTAACACACATGAGAAGTACTGGTCTGAATTGAGCTGACAGGAGTAGTTTGTGTTTAGAGTCACAATGTCACCAAGAACTAGAGCGATTACTTCAACCAACCTAACAAGAATGAACTGTATCAATCCGCCATAAAATAACAGGAGTAATGTGTGAGTAGAGCCAGCATGTCATCGAGCAAAAAATGAGTTGAAAAGATCACTCCAACTGAACCAACACAAGTGAGCTGTAGAGGTAAGTGTTGTGCTGACTGGAATAATGTTTATAGAGCCATGATGCCACTAAGCAAACAATAATCTAGAGAGAGAACTCTATAATCCCTCTAGCTTATGTTTGTTCAGTGGTCATGTTGGTGTAGTGGTTGAAATGAGTGTTTCGGCCCACTTTATTCCATAAGGTTAACATTGATCCACTTCCTTGAATGAGGTAGATCAATTCTCCCATAAGAATAACATTGATCTCCCACTTGACGAAGTTGGGTCAATCTCCCTTATCGATCCTTCCTATACCATAGTGTCAGTGGGTTATTTTCCTTATAAGAATAGCATTGACCAGTGGCTGATCGGGGAATATTATTTTGGGGGGTCTTAGCATAGATCCTCCTCACTGTGGAGTTGGGTCACTTTCTCTCACATTGATCCTTCTCATAGAGCCAGTGGCTCACTTTTCTGATAAGAATAACATTGATCATTGGCGGGTAGTAGGGCCAGTGAGGCAATACAGGACTTTAGAAAATATTTACATCATTAATTTGATGAAAATTTTATAAATCACTAACATTTTATTATAATATTACTATGTATTTTGTCTTGCTCGCTTAGTCGTTTATTAAAACATTTCTCAGGAGGCACTGCGAGGAAGTGAGTAATGTCACCTCCCGCTATAACTAATTTTGACTAAACTATTTAATTTAGATAAAGCCGTGATGTTTCACCTGATGAAATCAGGTTACACTATTCACAAGCGCTCTAGCTTTTAAAGTAATAAAGCATATTTACATCAAAGGTTAGTACACAAACTTCCTTTTCAATATAATTACATAAAAAACAAAGTTTTTTTTATGTTTCCATTGGTGAACACATTTGTACTATTTTGTAGTGACCATATGCAAGAGTGTCACATCCATTATCTAAAATATATCGTTTTCGTGTCCGGGGGAAAGTATAAGTTTTTTCAAGCAGATACTGTAAAATTGATGTTTCTCTTTTCTTATCATGGACATATTGGCGTATTGTAAGATCCCCTGCTTTAAACATTTTTTATAGTGGGCATGTTTATTTTTCTTTTTGAGAGCTGTTTTTGACACACCTTTAATTACATTTTTCTTCTCAAGACTCTCCTTTTGAATGGACTAAAGCGTCGGTCAAAGTCCCACAAATTCTCAAATATACTTTCCATTCATTTCATCCTTCATTTTAGGCAGAGCCTTCTTATTGCACGCACTGTGTAAAAAATATGTTTCTTAATAGTCTGAAGTGTCAATAGGTATATATTATCAAACATATTCACATAAACATTTTCTGTTTTCATTTAGTAGCAGAGGGAGACTGTCTGTGAATAAGATCATAGCATTTTGTTCATATTTCCTTTTACCATAATTATAATGAAAGTTATACATTATACACTTGCTTATATCTAAAATTGCAAAGTTTGCATAGATAGGTTTATTCAAAAGTAGGCTTATTTTTCTCATTTGAACACCAACACTTTCGTGAAGATTGTATAAGCAATATGTTTCTTCAGCCTTTTTTAATTATTTAGTAACTGAACATATACACGATGTATTTGATTCTCCATCGACTTCCCGAATACTGCATCGTTCATGAGAATGAAAACAAAAACCTTTTCAAATCCATTGATGGCATTTTTTCTCAGGGAAGTATTAAAATCAATATATGGCTTCAACCAAGCGCCCTGATTGAAAGTTAGGACTTGGTGTACCTTTTGAAGCTTCATACCCAAGGAAATATACTGTTTTAAATTAGGATAGTGTACCACATAAGTTTGTTTACTGTTTAGGTTGGGCACTAGTTTTTCTGTTTTGCCGCCGGTTGGAGAGCTCAGCTTGGATTGTATATACTTAGAGAATGGGGATAACATCTCAGGAGTAACTATGACTTTTTCAGGAGCAAGTGAATAGTCACTGTGCTCTTCATGAATTTCTTCCGGTTACTTTAGATCTACTTCTAATATATAGCCCACAGGGCTATCATCAACAAGTAAAATTATATTGAGCTCTGCTATTTCAGTCTTGTTCAACCACATAAGCATTACTCTGAGGAAGGCAATCAGACATTAAAGTCCCGTATAAATTATTACAATCTACAATGTACTTCACCATCTTTTCAGGGTTAAAATCCATCATATCAGGGTTGTTTGCTTCAGAATGTCTATTAGAAATCATAGACACCCCAACACGTATCCGTTTTTCGATGGATAAATGCATTTCAATGTTAGTAACTCCAACTCAACCTTGGTCATCTTTAAAAATGCCACCCATGCTAGTCCAGGGCTTGTGCAAAAATCTAGACAGTCTAATTTATAGTACTCAAGACATAAAGAGCGAAAGTATTTGAAGACGTCTGCTGAAAGTAGAACATCACTTAAAAAAGTATACATTTTGATAAGCTTACATAGTATTCATTTCAAAATTTGCCCACGCAGTTTAAGCATGCGTGTAGTCACTTTCTGAAATATTTTCTTGGTGCATCTGATTATATAATGCGGACTTTGGTGGTTAGTTTACTGATGCAATTCATATAGTCGTAAGGGAACATACCTTTTCTTAGCAGAAAATCTACTTTATCAAAAGGGATAATTTCATGGAGTATTTTAAATTGACTTCTCCCCAACATGCAACAAATTTTCAATCAATTTTTCAAGAGATGTGCTTAAAAACTGTAACGAGTCAATAAAATGTAAATAGCCAAGACTGAAAATGATATACTTCTCCATATTGTTTGGAATACATTATATTCTTCCATCTGTAAAACTTCTCAATTTTCAGCACGATAATATGGCCGTCGTAATTTTTTAAATTGTGTTATACAACTGGTATTCTCTTTGTATATTGTAACTGAATATTGCAATTAATATATGATGGACCACGATAAGCCCCACTGAGATGACAGTGGTTGTGGACGTGGTCTTGACCCAACTCCTCCTCGTAGATACTACATAAATAAACATGGTATATAGTGTATATGGTAGGGTATAGTCATAGATAAGGGATATATGGGTATAGTGAATCCTTCAACATATCGCTATTTATGAGTAAATTATTAGGATAAGTCAAACTTATATTCATTTCTTAATAAACTCCATTCCGTGCCATCTAGCGAGAAAAATTGGTACTTATAATTTCTCAATGTCTTGTGTTAGCCCGTACATATAAGTATTAAAAAATTGTAGCTATTACTACTCATACAATAATGTAAGTATACTAATCGGGAAAGATAAGGAAATGAACCCCTTCAACGAATCATACTAGACATAGATAAGTGATACTAGACGAGCTCCACGTTTATATCTGCATGTTCACCAATGCATATATAAAGTTATACTTAAAAAACACATTGGCTATATATATATTGATCAAAAATCTTGATTAACTCGTTACATTAATATTAATAGAAATAATATTAACCTGAAATTATGTTCTTCTTGTTTAAGTTTAAAATTGCTGTATCCGCATTAGAATTAAAAAATACATAAAAAAAATTACGCGTGGAGTCAAAGGTCAAACACATATAGACCATAAAGTGGAGTGAATTTCTGTGGGGTGGGGGGAAGGTTCAACCATTCGTCCGGAAAGCGATTATAAATATATTAATACTCTCGGGTTCTTTATTAAACGGGTTACTTGATCAATAATTTACATTTGATGACCAAGATCAATCGGTAGTGAGTCTTCTTACGGAAAAAAATGTCTTAGGTTCGATTGTCAGCAGTTGAAACCAGAAAATTTGTCACGTTTAAATTATGTATTTTTGCCCCGCCAAGTGGGGACCCAGTGAACTTTGGGATGGTTTCAAGACCGTGGATTTTAAATCAGTGCCGTTAGATAGTCTCGCTATAGACTTCTCACAATAGATTACTTAAAAATAATTAATTGTGAGCCACAGAGTGTAAAACAGCACTCTCGCAATATACTAAACTGCAAGGGTTTGAATCCTGGTACACTGTCTGCCAACATATTTGGTAAGTTAGGGGATCTTTAGCTCAAATGGTTATATTTGACATAGGTTTGGTAACAACATAATTGCTTTTATTTTGAAACATTGAAAATTACTCTAAGTGGTATGGACATTGAAAGAATCCCGCATATGGGTGGATAAAGAAATTGGGAAACACCTTTTTGGAATTGGAAATCCCATCTCCCAGTAAAACACCATGACGTGGAGCTAAAATCGGGTTTCGAAACCCTGTCGTATTTACCTACCTTCATAAACATGGTAGCTGTTGTGCATTGCAGGCCTGATTCCTTAGACAGTGTGATGGTGTGAATCTACATTATACATTCACGAAAATGCTGTACACTTCATTTCTATAGCCTAGTATTTTCTTATGACTTTTAGAAGTGATCGTTAGGTGGGGGGGAGAGAGCGATCAGATCTCCCTTGGTTATGTCGACGGTTTCTATTGCGTCGAGCCATTAAATTCCCTCATCCCAAACAGGTAGCGGGAGTCCGGCCTTACTGTAGACCCGTTCAATGATTCTTTGTTACTGTGGTGATTTATTTGATCTCGCCATTGTTGTTGCTGCTGCAACCCGATGACTTAGTCCCGATTATCAGTCCACCACCGCTATTATACTCTCGTATGGACGGTAAGGTGATAGACTGTACTGGAAGATACAGCCATGGACGACGAGAGGAAGCGGCTCTAGGCCTTTATTTACATTAATATTATACATCAGATTTACAAGTAGGGCATTAAATCAATAGTTACATTTTCGATATTGAAGATACCGGCTGATGTTTCTTCTCTCTCTAGTAGCTCTCGCAGAGACTTGTCGTGAAGGTTCGTCCGCTGGGTGGAGTCTGGTAACGACTCAGAACGTGTCCCAATGTGTGTCTCTCATGAAGTTTAAGGGGAATGGACCATTGTAAAATATGGTAACTCACACGAATGGCTTACTTTTTTGAAATATGCTAGATGTGGGTTTATACTCTTCCCCAAAACAGTTTTTCAACCTGATATATGCCCACGCAAGGGAGCAGACTTATCAGTTGAGTAAAGGGAATCGATGAGAGAGGTCTATGTCGCTTTATTTTCCATCATAGATTCATTATCACGCGTATGATTATTGATGGACGAAGGGAAAGAAGGGGGAACGGTTCTTTTACTTATTATTCGTCTTCTTTCATGAAAGTTTCCTCGGGTGCATCGAGTTGAGCATAATACATCATGGCTTCCGCAATCAAATATTAGAACTTCCCAAAACTTAACTCACAGTTTCTCCGAAACTATTGTGACTATCACCATAATTTTTCAGAATTATTTACAAAGGCCTTATAAGCCATTATGATCTTATTAACATACCCGCATTCTAGCTGGGTCGTTTGAAAAAAAAAAGTTATCTTAAAAAAACTCTAATATAATCTTGATTGCAGACATATTTTCACTCTGTGAAAAAGTTTTTTCCTAATTGACATAGATGGGTACTGTAAGTGTACGAAATAATCATCATGAACTTAAGTTTATTTTGAGATAAGACTCGGGCCTCTAATGCCAATAGTTTTCACAGTAGGGTGTGTTTAGTTTCGAGTTATTTGCGCTGCCAGGTCTTCGACACACCAATTGTTGTCAGAAAAAAGGTCACTAACTTTAATTCTATTTATTTTAGATTTACTATTAATACGTTTGTTGTTTGTCCATTTTGCGAACACATCTGAGTTAAATCATTTTTATATTATTACATCATTTAGTAACGTATACAAGGTGAACCAGTACACACTTTTATTGATTCCAATCATAAATATATATGATTAATTATAACCTATTGATAAAAAATACAAATTACCCATTGATAAAAAATACAAATTAAATAGGTCCTAGAGAAGATAACAATAATATGATGTTTGGTATTGTTGGAGTTGTAATGTTACTTACTACCCTCAACATTTATGAGTTTACATCTGGACTAATGGAATAACAAAAGATAATATATTTAGTTCAGCTAACTTTGCGTCACTTTGTATTGTAGTGTTAGATTTTAATTTACAAAACATTAGAATGGCTATTATATGGTGCCAATGATGACACAAATTATTAAAATATGGTCACTTGATCCCGTCACTAGTGTGGAGGACCAGGGGTGAAAGCTTAAATGTCCTTCTGTTGGAAGTGTATCGTGGCTAGAAACTAGACCATCACCAAGCACAACATTTTTGCTCACCCTGTTTGACTGCCAAGCTGGGGTCTCGTATGAAGCCGTATGAAGCCTGTAAACACGCCACGGAACAACGTTGTTTGCAATCACAATAAGAACTCGATCTGGAAGACCGGCGTTACGTGCAATTATTTCGCCTAAGCCTGAAGCTAAAATGTGTTTAACGCGCATGTGCGTTCTGATGAACGTAAGTGGACCTCCAAGTCTCCGTGTGCTCGTCACCCCCACCCCCTTTCATTCTTAGACTCTACGGTGTTGTGCGCAGGCGCCGAGGAAGACATCTATGAAGTGATTGGACAATAGTGACTCCATCATTAGGTCATTCTTACCACCCTTTTTCCTCCCACTGATACAAACTGAAAATAAGCGTGTGCCCAACAATGTTATGTACTCTTTGATGCCATTAAGTCACAAGGACTCGATAGTATGTAAGTCATTGTAAAGATGGGGATTTATACATAGCTTATGTTTACCTACGAGAGAGGCTAGGGTTTATTCTACCGTTATTATGTAGCCATCTTTTTTGGATCGTTTAGGTGTTAGTTTATTTTGTCACTAATATTGTCTTTCATACTTGCATATATATAGATTATTGTCAGTGTTAGTCGTTTGTTGGTATTATTATCTTTAACGGACTTGTAATTTAAACTAATTTTGCTGCTAAGAATTAACTTTAATGTATTTAAGTGTATTGCTGACCCTTTTGGTCGATAGTTTTTGCAATTATCAGGGCTGCTAAAATAATGTCTTTTTTATGAAGTTAGCAGGCCAATATCTTTACGTCGAGTTGGAAGTATAGAGAGGAAATACATTAATATGTTACTGTCTATTTTGTATATATTAAATTTAACTAAGAGGGAACCACTAGAAAGTTACATTTTATTAGATATATTTATATATTTGTGTAGGGTCGCAAGATTTAATTATCCATTACATGTTTAGCTTATTTCTATCAATTTGCATTATTCAGAGGCGGCGCCTGAACCGGACTACAAAATTTAGCTTTATTATTTTTATATATAAGAATGCGAGAGTCATTCTTTATTTTGAATCTGAGACATTTTATATTAAGCTTATTACTAGTTTACCATATTGTCTCGCATACATTTCATTCTTATATATTATTCTAATAAACGAGCCGTTGGCCCATTTTTGTTACATTCCACGTTTTGTTTATGTCAGTATCCTATCAGACTGTTCATTCCTTTTACGCGTAAATAGACTAGTTCTTGAGAGAGGGGTTTGCTATCAAACTGAGTACAGATCATTAAAGGTCCCTGGTGACTAGCTCTATTTTATTGTTACTTTGCGACTTGCTCACCACGGTGGCTTGTTGGAACGTTGCCGGCTGGGATACAACGCTAGCCCCACAGGGGTATGGTTGAGAAGGTTTGTCTTTTGTAAATAATAATTTAATCTTAATTTATTTTTATTATTTTTATTTTTTGCCCTTACCAAGAATGACCATCTATTCCATGTTTTTTTTTTTCTTTCATTGGCTGTAAGTTATTTTTACTATAGAGTTTATCACGTTAACGGCATAATTTGTGTTGTTATAATTATAATTATAATAAGTAATATAAACTACTTTCATAGTTGTCTAACCTCGTTTTACACTTACTTTTTGGCACGTTTTTTTTCCATGGCTTTTTTTCTGTACAAAGGATCCCTACATCACATACCACATGTCTAGGATCCACTATTTCAGGGAGAATGCATCCCATATAAAATCTTTTTAACTTTGGAAGCATTTCCTTTACCCAAAAGTTTTGATCCCGTTCCACCTTGACGTACTCAACATCAAAGTCACAAAATATGATTAAAATACAAACTTTCCTTTTTGTTATGTTTAGTTGTCCTTGTATTTGATAAAAATAGGGGTGTGTTTTGTTCAGAATTAGGTTGTTTTCATCGTTCACACGCAGACCGACATTTTTCACTTTACATGCGTCACGAATACACTGTACATTTGGTTTGTCTAGCTTCAGTTTGTTGAGGGAAGGTAGACACTTCACTTCAATTATAGTGTCGTCCCCCACCAATCCATCAGGACTGGCTCCCAGATAAGGAAAACTAGTATCTACAAATAGACCACACAGAACAACATTTTCTTTGAATTTGTCCTCATACTTTTTTATAGCAGTGGATTCGTTTATTCTTCCATATTTTATCATATCTGTGCTAACCTATTTTGGGTTAACGATTCAAACCACAGTGTTGTGACAGGCTGTGTCTTCTCTCATGTTGCAAACATTGATGCAGTTAGTCTATTAAGTCTTGCTTCCCTCCATGCAATATTGCCGCTCTGGCCTAATGTCCTGTGTTCCAGTTCATTACAAAGATTCTCTGTTGCAACTTCCTTTCCTAGTTTGGACAGAATCTCTGTTTTGTTCTCTGCCATTTGTTTTTCACTGATATCTGGTTGTTCAGCTTCTGAACACTAGTCGATATCCGTCCCAGTTCGTTTTTTTTCTGGTTTTTTTAAGGTGTCCCAAATGGTAGGTGTCTTGATGATTTTCTTTTTCGGTGACTTTGTACAGCTCTTGATCTTGCTGCAAATATCTTTTTGGTTATATGACCAGGGCTATACCCAATCAATCTTTTTAGTGGTGAAGCATGCCAGTATGAGTATAAGGAAGACCAGCAGCTAAGCAACATCTCTTGTATCGTCCACTTTTGCTGGCATCCGTTCGTTTACCACCTGAAAACTTTGAAACGAGACTCATATAGCGTTCGGCCTGGTTAGTGGTGTGATTTCCAACAAGCTTATCTGCTTTAATGACTAGGGGCTCAAGTGCCTACTATGGTAGGTGCCGTAGTAATATTCCGGCCCTGTTCTGAGTCTTGGGTGTCAATTGAAGTTCGGATGTTGATGGGGTCAAGTCAAAGCCTAGATAGGCTATTCTCTTTTCCAGTTTGTGTCATGATTTCTCCTGGTTTATTGTCAGGCCCAATGATGTCATCAGCTCTGGGACATGTTGCAACTCCTGTACCAGGCTATAGAAGAGGAAATCGTCCAGATAGACGATTCCATAGTTGATGTTTATACCTCTTATATTGCCTCTACTGTTTCTTTATATGTCCATTGGAGTATGGATGGTGATAAGGAGTTCCCCATTGGTACTCTTGTGGTGGCGTATTTTGTACCCCAGTAATTGACATCTAGTTTTCTCCCGAATTCTCTACTAATGGGAATTTCATAGAATGCTGATTGTAGGTCAAATGTATGCCTTGGGTGGTATTTTAGTAATAGCCTTCCCTCCAGACAGTAATGTTAACATTGTTTTCCGTATGTGTTCGGTCAAAGTGCAAATATCTTGTATGATTCTCCCTTCTCCATTTGCATTGTGTATTCGGAACAGTGGAAACACATCCAGTACTCCCGTGTCTGGTATTATTAACCTCTTGTTCATCCGATCCTCGATGATGGCGTTCATCTCTGGATTATTCCGAGACTTTGTGAAGGTGTTTGGGGCACCTTCCGGGCGTGCAAGGTGGACTCTGTTGTCGAGGTTTTCATATCGAATGCAGTTGTTCCACATTCTGGTTGTAGTGTTGAAACTGCGGGCGTCTGGTACGTGCAGTCTACGATTCACCTACACAGAATGTCGTCTTCTGGACGATATTTTGGTGTTCATCTCTTAAGTTGGGGAAGGGTGATACTTTTTCTAGCTCACCTAGGTATCTCCTCACGTATTTCGTTTTCCGGTGCAGAGTCTCTATTGAGCGTGGCTCTCCTTTTCTTTATCAGTTGGATCAGTTGTTGAGATTCTTCTTCTTCGTTTATGTATATTCCCAGGTCTTCAATAATTTCTTCTGTGGGGGTTGAATGTTCTGATTGATGCTTGGGTGTTTCTTGCTTCTTTATACCATGTGTTGTGGAGCTCGATGGAGTGTAGTTCATTGCCCCATCTTTCTTCGTTTATCTCTTCTTTGGGTTATGCCGGGATGGACTCGTTCAATGTGCGGATGTTTAGGTTCCACCCATACGTCTATCTGTGCTGACTCAAATTTCCATATATATAGTAAAAAGTTAGGGACCCATAAAAGTTTTATCAAATTAACGATGTAAATTTTTTTGTAAACTCCTGGTTTGGTCCCCTTTTCCCCTCCTTAAATATGTTTTTCCTGAACCGCCACTGATCATTACTATTCTTATGAAAAAATTGACCCACTGGCTCCATGGGAAGGATCAATGTTAACCTCCAAAACAGTATTTCTCGATCCGCCACTATACTCACTTTGAGAATTCTTAATACTATCTACATGGGTGAAAGCTACCCACCTTTATAGTAAGGAGAGCCCAAGATAAAACTTGATATAATTAATGTCATCCACCCAAAATAATATTTCCTGATCCGCTACTGACTAACTTTGACAATTCTTAGTATTATTCGCATGGTAGAAAATAACCCACCTCAACAGTAAGGAGGGTGCGAGATAAAACTTGAAAGAAATGTCAAACAACCAAAATAATATTTCCTGATCCACTACTGATCAATGTTATTCTTATGGTAGAAAGTGACCCGACTTTGTAATGTGGGAGATCAATGTTGTTCTTATGGGAGAAAGTAATCTACCTCATTCAAGGAGGTGGATCAATGTTAACCTTATGGGAGAAAGTGGGCCGAAACTCTCATTTCAACCACTACACACATATTCCTATCAGTTCATAGCTAACCAGTACAGTTCAGTTGGAGTGCTCTATTCTAGATCTCTTTCTGCTCAGGGGTCATTCTGGCTTTAAACACATTATTTAGTAAGTTGGACTGATGACGCTAGTTCATGGTCCTAAATTCTGGGTGTGCTACCGGCTATGTTCACATTTCAAGATCCAAATTTATATTCATGTGTTATTCATCTTATTTAAATTACTTTATAATGTTATTACAAATAGGTACTTTTTTGGTCAAATTATAAAATTTAAACAAAGGAATGCTCAATTAAATTACTGTTTTAATAATGTTCAATAGAGACATTTCTTTACTATGGCATTTCAAATTTACCATTTTTCCCGGACAGAAAACATAATCCCTGATAGTTTCTTGAGTTCCATTTTGATTTTAAATTTGCTGCTATTTTTAGGTCTTCACCATTTTCTTTGACTCTTTGACTCAAGGGAAGATTCTGAAACAAACACTACAATTTTCATGAAATTGAAACATATTATATTACTAAATTTCATCTAAATTCATTAGTTTTTCCAAATTAAGTATTGGCCCAATGTTAAACATACACACATCTGTATCTTAACATAAACTAATATCTAAATTAATACAATCGCTTCTCGCTATAATATATGATACTATCTACACTTCATGGAAGATAATAAAATACATTATAATCGTTTTAATATAGCCAACTAAATTTTCTTTCTTGCATAAAATTTAATAACTCCACAGCCATTTTTGAGAAGTGAGTTTGAGTACGTTAACTAAGTATGAATTTTAAATTTTGGAAATAGTTTTTAACAACGTTCAGGACTGTACATTTCAAGAGCTAAAATGCCTAAAACATCTGAAAAAGGCCCTTCTGTGATCAAACCCACACAACATAAGTAGTAAGTATAACTTTCTTATGCACCATCAACTTTGTGTGTACAACATTGAATAAAATTATATATGGGTGTAAAAGTTGAGAGAGATTATATCTGGAGTTAAGCAAACATAAAAAATTGAATACCACTCTTTTAGTCCGATATTTCACAGTTTGGTTTTTGAAACTAGTTAAGTCTAATAAGTAATTTAACACATATTTTGAATAGATGTAACAGATTCTTATAATCCTATACTTTCTATCATCCTTTGTTTAATTTACACTGTTTTAATAACACTACTGTTTGTACTTTACAAGATAGCAGATTTTTTTCTGTTATTTAAAAAGCTGGAAGAGGTAAATTGGTTAGACCAATGGTTCCCAAACCCTGGGTCTTGAACCTAATGAGGGTCGTGGGGTCGTCTCGATTAAATTTTGTTTTTCAAACGTTATGAAATATTTAATTTATAAACACCTTATCAAATGGGGAAATTATAAAGAATTACTGCAATACTGACAATAGCAACAATGTTGAAACAAAGTTTTGAAACCCTCCTTTAGTAGGAATTTAGGACCCAGCTCAAGGACAACCCTGTTCCGATTCAGGAAGGGGAAAAGTTCTTTTTCCTCTTCTGAAACTATAGCCTACCTGTGAGAACAAGGATTTTAAGTTTTTAAAACGATCACTATCCTCCAAATGATCTGCGTTTTACTCTGCACATCAACACAGCACTCGAAGAAACTCACCTAAACATTGGAGCAGTATCATGGTTTTCACTAATTATCTGTTTTTGTCATTTACCTTTTTTTTCATTGGATTTTATATTTGTAAGACTAAAAAGTTACTGAAATTGATACAGTTTAGTTGATAACATTCATCACTACAAAATAAAAGCTCAATAAAACTCCCTTTAAGAATGAAATAGCATTATAGTTGCCAATGAACTAGTCTTTTTTGGTCACTTACCCAACATTGTAAAAAAAAAGTCACATTTTCATTGAAAATTGTGCTTACATTTTGTTTGATTATAAAGTTATTGAACTATTACTGGTTTTTATTCAAATTAATTCATTTCATTTAATGGACATGAACATAGTAAGATTGTTTGGTCCATCAAGCCAGGAGAATATTTTATTTAGGTTGTCATCATATATATATTTTTTTTAAACACTGAGTTAGACAATGACTCTGAATGGGAACCATGACTGACAATCTCAGATAAAGTGTGTATTTGTTTTCAGTGAGGTCTTACCCAGTCCTAGGACAACTCATCAGGAAATTAATCCGCCAGGGGGACTTGGAGAGTGAAAATGTGGCAACATTGCTGGAGAACATCTTGGAAGGCAATGTGTTGTCAGCAACATTGAGAGGTAGCAGAGTAGTTTTTTTTAGAGTAAACGGAGAGTCTTGTTGTTCAATAAACCGCTTAGGGTGGGATTATTAAAGTTTTGTAAATCCTTAGAGCCATTTCTTATCTCTATTCAAACATTGTTACATTAAATCTTACTCGAGCATTCGAGTCAACTTTTTCTTGTACAAATCACAGGGATTGTAGTAGGGTTTACAAAGTTTTGAAAAAACGATTTGCCTTCAAAATGATAAATATATGAGATTTGATTTTGACTCGAAAAAATAATTTTTCTTACTTCGTTAATTATGAAGTTCTCCAGTAAAAATATTGACAGCTAGAATATTCTATTTATTTTCATTTGCCGCCATTCCTAATTGTAATGTATGTAAATTACAACTTAATATTCTTATATCTCTTTAATGAAAACTTCTTTTTGCATTTTTAGGTATTTTGTTATATTTGGAGAAGATACAGGCAAGGTGTATGGAAACATTGTTGGGCAGAGTAGTGATTGAAATACACAATATGTATAAACTATTGCTAACACAATTTATAGCACGACCGAAACAGCGTTTGGATGGAACATGACTAACGGTTTATTATTGAAAAAGATTTTGACTAAATTCATAAGACATCTGTTGGTATTATAGTGAATTACAAATGTAAACAAACATGAAGGTTTTGAGGGTAACAATTGAACTCTAACAAATATATAAAAGTAATGATTACAAAATGGCTTTTACAACGTAAAGAAGAACACAGTTCACACTTTACATCGCTGCCACTGGATAAAGAGGTAATGACTGCCTCTTGAAGAAAATCAATCGTTACCACCCAATCCCTCAACCTAGGTTTGTATCAGAATTCATCAGGAAGGAGTGTTAATTACTAAAGATGGGTCGAATCCACTATTTCTCAAATCCGAATTTACATTTATTCTCGAATCCAAATTCTAGGTAATTGTTAGAAATTTTAATGATTTACAAAGAGACCTACATCATACATCATACACTATAGGCCTAAACTGTAAATTAAACTTCATTTCAATCAATCATTCAATTTTAATAAACCCCTTGTAAAATACAGGTTAAAATCCACCCAAATTAAAACATCTAGATCAGAGGTCCCCAACCTTTTTGTACCTTGGAGCACATTCAAAACTAACGGTAGTGCGGCGGGCACCAATCACTTTTTCAAGGTAAATTTATAACTCCCGCCAGGCTCAAAGATCAGCCTCACCTCTATACACAGTGATTGTGACGTTACATGTGGTTGTGGGTAATACTCAAGGCCGTAGCCATGGGGTAAGGGGGGAGTTCAACCCCCTTCAACTTGACAAAAAATAGATTAAAAAATATTGCTTTATTTACGGTTTCAACAAGACCAAAATAAAGACAAGGAAATATTTAACTACTAACCACCATATTGGTGCCTAGCTACATTGTTAAAATATATATTTATTCTGTGTTTAATCAGGAAACAAAGCTGGGTAGACCCATGTCAAGATATTTACAAAGGAAATAGGAAGTTAAGCATGGATTAGTGAATGTAGGGAGAATGATGGATGGGGGTAGGTCTTTGAGATTAGTAAAAATCAAAACCTTTCAGCTTGAAACTATTAGAATTGTAGTTCTAGTAAAAGTACATTTTGTAAATGAGCCGGCAAAGAAAAAGTAAAGAGAGGGAGGCATTGGAAAGACGGGGGCTTCCAATCACAACTTCTTGAGAACAGCATACCTGGAGATAAGCACAAACTTGATTTTTGTCAGAAAAGTGACAGATTAAAACTATTAGTCAAGAACCTTTCAGCTGTGATCAAAAAGTGACGGGCAGAAGCAAAAGGCTTGACGGGTACCATGGCACCCGCGAGCATAGTGTTGGGGGGCCCCCTGATCTAGACCTATATTATTGTTTGAAATTCAAATTAATCAAAATTTTAGTGTCTTTTAGTTATTTTTTAAAGTGTTGTTAGAATGAATCAAGTTTCTAAAAAAACATGTGAAATAAACAGATTAGGCCTAGTTATCCTTTAATCAACATTAATCATCATTAAAAGATTATAATTTATTTTAATAAAACATGAAAATGCAAACAGATTTTTTTTAATAAATACTAAAACAACATCCTTAAGAATCAAACATACACCGGAAATAGTGGCCTCAATAATGCCTAAGTATGTTTTATTATTAGTTTATAATATATAATCTATTTTCACGTATAAAACATGAACATAATTTCGACTCTTGCAATACGTTCATTTCCATTTTATTAGGCAGGACTATATTTGAATATCTTTATAATTATTTCAATAAGATATTTAAAAAATAATAAACTCTTAGTTAAAATAAATTTAAAAACAAATGATGAATTACCAAGTCATTATCAGATTCGTCCATCGAATCCAGTAAAACACCAAATCCAGGAATCTTGAATACTTGTCAGGATTCAGTGAATTTGAAGATTCGTTTGACCCGTCTCTATTAAATAAACATTGAATCATCCTGAAAGAGGAAACAAAAAAATAACAAAAGGGATATAAAGTAAATCGGTAAGAAATGATAGTACAATTAAATAGTGTTTTTTTAAGGAAGTTGCATCCATGTTTCACACTCCCTACTGATGAGTTTCGATAGATTGAAACTAGGTCAGGAAATTGAGCTGTAACGATCAATTTTCTTCAAGAGGCAGACATTAGTTTTTGTCCAGTGGCAGCAGTGTGAAGTGTGAACTGTGTTGGGAAAATATTAATTTATGGTTATCCACACTAATATGATAAAGAGGAAAGATTTGATTTTTTGTAATTTGTTTGTAATGGATAAACTCAAAAACTACTGGACCGATTTTAAAAATTCTTTCGCCAATATAAAACTACATTATCAGCGAGTAACATAGGCTATATTTTATTTTGAAAATTTAATTTATTCCTAATAAAAATGTCGATAATCACCCATCTTTTATGGTAGAGTCTATGATGATTCTTCAATATGTATGTTTAAAATAATAATGCGGGGTTAGGGGAGGGGGGCGAAGGGTCTAGTTTATATAATATATTTATGTACTAAAATTACTTGAAAAAATTTATCATTGCACAAATGTTTCTAATATTTAGTTTTATTTGTTAGATCGACCTATAATTTCAATTACAAGAATTTTCTCCATATGAATATTGTTTTGTACTTTCCATAATATTTCAGAAAGACAATAATTGACTATTTTTGGTCAATATTTGTAATTGTCTAAGCTGGAATTTTTTTGAAGTGAAGTTATAGCTGATATTTGTCTCAAAGCCAAATTGAAGTTTTGTCGCTGGCATGATCGCGCAGTAAAATATAATTATTTTTTCCAAATATTCAAATTTGGACTGTTCTTCAAGAAAATGTCATATAATAGATTACAGTTTGCTTTTTTAATGAAATAGTGGACTTGAGGGGTGTGTAAGCTTTGAAACTACAACTTGGTTGTGAAGCAAATAACAGCATCGACTTTATTATGAAAATATTATGGCTTCGACATTTACGAATCTTTACCAATAATTGTCAATTGTGGCATTCTGAGCTATTATGTAAAGTAAAAATAAAAATATTATTAACATGAAAAAAATCTTGTAGTTGAATTTGTGAAACAATTGTATAATAAAACATTTTGTAGGTAGTTTAAATTCATAAAGTTACATAAATAACTTTTTTTTTTCAAGCATAGAACAACCAACAAAATGTATTTGAACTTTTATTCGACTTCGAATCTGACACCTTAGCTCAGTTGGAAACATGTCTATCTACTGAGATGGGGGTCCCGGGTTTTATCCCTGGCATTGCAGTAAAATGTATCTTTGGTGAAATATGGGTTTATCCTTTCACGTTGATAAATTAACGGCCGGGGACTGGATGCTGTGTCTGGTCTTATGTTAGTTTATAAGGCATATGAGGCTACAACAAACCTAGCCAGCCGGTAGTGGAAAATATATGGCTTGAATTTAAAAAAAACTAGGGCTGTGCGGGATCCTGAACTTCAGGAAAATATTCGGGCGGGAAAAGATATTACTCGGGATTTTTCATTAAAAAAATTTAATTAGAGCTAAGGCCCCCTAATTAAAGTCATGTTTGTATGTAATTATCATTAAAACTATTATTAATATATTAAATTTGAACTATCCTTATCTTCCGTTAAGTAGATGGACACTCGAAACTTCAATCACTTATTTTGTAACTCCTTGCAAAATAATTGAGGCAATTTTGTTATTATTATGGACAAGAATGTGTGGCTCACTTGTATTTATTCAGGTTAGTTTGAATATTCTGATGTTTTACTGTAAAAGTATTGATCAAAATTCACGCCATAATTTTTTTATTTAAAAACTATTTTAGTCAATCTTAAAATCTATTTTTAGAATTGACCTATCTATTTTAAAACCAAAAATATTTGATTAAAAATGAACTATTATTATAGTTGTATAAGGACTATTTATTAAATTTACATTAGATAAAAAATCTTACTCAACACTTGTTGGACCAAATATTTATTTTTTATTTGGAAACTATGATGTTATTTGCCACCCTACCTTGTGTTTCCCTATTTTTTCCTACTTTTGTGAACAATTTCTAATTTAATTTCGTGTGAA
>CABFVX010001227.1:0-16482 GCA_902151425.1 Timema shepardi
GCTGCCACCTACTGCGAATAAGTATAACTAACTATACACAAAATAGAGCACAGCTGGCTCAGTAGGTATATTCACACTAAACAACAAGTGTAAACTAAAAATATACATGATATGATTGGCCTTTAGCAACTAAACTCTTAGATTCGGGCAAATATAATATTGATTTACAAATATCTGTTCCAGAAATAATAGCTACGCCCTCCCAACGCAACCCTCTCCAACTTAGTTTCAATCTAACCATGATGGTGTATCTTTTATCACTAGACAAGCAAAGAAGATACAAAGATCATTGAATACATTATCTTCTCATTCCTACAGATGTTTGTTTAAAACATTAAATGCCTTTATAAACGTTAATAATATTTAAACATACACTTATTCATTAAAATGGCTAAAAAAGTCTAAAAAATGATTTACAAAATACTTTTTTACAGCAAGGGAATAATGAACAGTGTTTATATACTTATGAACATTGTATGTGATTAACCAAAAAAAGATGTCATGCCATCAAAATCCGGGCCCTGATACTAACTGGCTTGGGATGGTTTAATCCTGTAAAGCCGAACAGTTATATAAATATCACCAGTTCTTTATATTGTTGAGGGATCATAATGAAGCTGGTGAAGCTGAATTTTTAAAATTAAGACTGACATTAACGCGACTTGACATTGAGGGGCGGTTCATAAAGTCGATATTCGGCTGTTCAGCCACTCCCCCATTTGACCTTAACTGCTTGTCATTTGTGTACTGGGTGATTTGTTTGAATCTTGAAACTAGACTATTAATACTGCCTTTAGTCCGTAAAAGGTTCTTTCCATGGTGTCCCAGCTATACACACTATTTCTTACTTTGTTTAGTTGCTCAGTCCATGCTAATTTTGTCGTACTTAATTTCTCGTTACTTCCTCGTGGTCATATTTTATGTCTTCCATTTTAATTAACAGCAAGGGTTGATCACTTATTATTTTGTAAACACTTGGTTTCTGGAGCATGTTTTATACAAATCTTTAACATTAACCTATTACTAAGAGTTGTTCTGACATGTTTGTTTCTGTTCGCAGGTGAGTAAACTGAAGCACAACTATATTCATGAGGCTGACTCATGAGGTGGAGGGTAAGTAGTGCCTGTCATTAACTTAAGTCAATATATATAATCGATAGTAGAGAGTCAGCTAATCCGCTATCCGATCTGAAATGCTTGTTATTTACATAGGGTTCACTCTGTAAGGTTGAGCATTTACAGCGCCCAAAAAAGAAACTCCATCACTAAGGTGCTCACTAGCATTCAGCTCTCTATTGTCATGGCATGCTGGTCATTACCAAGGCAGTCGGGGGATTTGAGTTTCACCTCCATTGCGTGTCTCGCCAGCAGTGTTAGGTCTCCCCTCTCCTCTCGTGAGGGTAAATATCCCCCAAGATGATGGTAACCGGCCCCTCATACTCGGCTCTAGTCTTCGTAAGATGTTCTTTTAATCATGCACCTGGAAAATTAAAATTCTTAAAAGATGATCATAATTCATAAGATAGGTTCTACACTCTATCAAATAATGTAGATTCCTTGGTTGCATTTTTTTAAATGTTAATAATACATACAATTAAGATACATAGATTTTTCTCTACAAGATAACACGTCCGGATGCGACGTCTTCCTTAGTTCCTTAGAGTAGAATTCTTCATTAATATGTTTACTTCTCATATTTTCGAGCAGTAAAGTTATAGGATTCATCTCGACGACTTTTGCCTATCTTGAACAGTTCTACCAACCAATTTGCGATGTACAAATTTTTGTTTACTGATACAAACGATAGCGCGACTTTAAACTTGTTCGGTGTAGGATCGATCGTTTCGGCATGCAGTTTGACGGTACGTAAAAGACTATATCGTCCTTAACGTCTATCGTTCTCATCTTAATAGTGGAGTGTACTTTTCGATTACACTTGTCTAGTAAATAATCGATTCATCGAAATAAACATAGGCGTGAATTTTCTCCACTTTATTTTCTTGAACGTTCGATTAAATCGTTCAGCGACACATGCCTTGACATTGCTGTATATCGAATAGTGATTAATCCTCTTTCTCGTCATGAGAGACTTGAAATCTGAGTTATAAAAATAAGTTCGATTATCCGTCTGAATATGACGTACGGGAGATAAACGGTTTGCTGTCATCTGTGGAAGGACACGTGTCAGAGCTGCAGTGATGTTCTCAGCCGTCTTAGCCTTGACGGTTACAGCCCAAGCCCGTTTGGAATACACATCATTGACGTTTAGAAGGTACTTGTATCCCTTTCTCCCTTATTCGAGCGACCAGATCGACCTGCAGCAACTCGTTCAATCCTCGCACGCTGACATGTTTTCTGACAGTACGACGTCTTGCGGGACGACGGAGTTTGCTTGCAATATCCTCCTTTACATACATTATTTGACAATGATTCCAGCCTCACGTAGCTCTTCAATTATGGAAACGACATTGCTATCGTACGTTAATGCGTTCAAGAGTCCTAATCGATCGATTAATTTGTTTGTATCGTCCCATTAGGTATCATTTATCCCTTTCCTTCTTTTTATATATACTCCTTCTCCCTCCCACTCATCTTGGAACCTAGGTTTGGTGACGCCTAAATACTAATATCCTGAGCGTGACTTGAAAAGACGGTAAAGATCGTTCCTGATTAGACTTGCATATGACATTATCTTTCTAGGTATAGTTAATAGGCTCTTTGTTGAAGAGTAATTCCAAAACTCCTCGAGTGTAAGGAGTTTCTGTTTCTCCTCTCTATTTTCGACGAATGTGTGAATCGAGCCTCACACCTAACTGAGGGTGATATGGTACTTGAGACAAACATGTTGCTTCTCTGTCATTGCTGGGATGACCTTCCTCCACGCTCTGGTGTTGTGCTAATGAGCCGCTGTTGTCTGTTTTCACGGCCACACATCTGCAATGGGTGGTGGTATAATCAACTCAATCCGCTCCAGGGCCTGAATGCTCTAAGGTGTCACTTTATTGCTAAACTGGCTTGTTGATGACTGGGAGATCGCTCTTCTAATCCTGGTCGGGTCTTTTCCCCCTGAATGGTTTCACACTCTCTTTACACACAAATGCGGGTGTATTACCTTTAAAATGCGTCCTTCCTCATCCCTACCCCAGTATGGTAATTATCATATATGCGTATAACCTGAACAGGTAGTAAGATGCTGTGATTAATAAAAACTATTATTATTATTACCGCGTCTTACTACCCGTTCGGGCTATACGCACTTACGCTAATGTGTAATGGTAAGGTGATTGTGAGATGAAATGGAGGACCTACAGTTTAACGTGGAATCCGAACCACGGTGGAGGCCTGGCATTCCCCACATTGACAAGATGTCTTGTCAGAGGTGAAGGAAGGGTTTGGTAATCAGATAAATTTATGCCGGGACTGGGGATTGAACCGCGGCCGCCAGCATAGAAGTCTGACACCTTACCTCTAGACCGCCAGGTCACCAAAAACTATTATTAAGCTCCTTTATTATTATTTAATTATTTCGCTCGGTCGTAACGCCTCAATATGGAATAGAGATTCTAACCCCGAACTCCCTAATCTCCCCGTCATCGGCAATCTAGTCTATTGTGAAAGTAGTGCCTCAGACTATGTAGCCACCGGAGCGGGTTTAAAAAGTGATTAGGTTATTTTGTTTTAATATCCCTACTCTTTTTATCTAAAACTATCACTTTTGACAGAAGTTGTCAAATATAAGCTTTTTTCCTCTTTTTATCTTCCAAATGTTGGCTATCCTTTATTCAGTTTAAGTTTTCTAAAAGGCTCTTTTTCGATAATCCAACTATAGTTTGCTAGTTTTATCTGACGTAACACTGATTTGACTTTCTTATCTCTTAATATTATAAATATATTTGTTCAATGATTTTGTTGAGCTCATTGCCACTAATATGGTTTTGAAATGAGCCCTAACTCAAAATCAATCCCCATGGATTTTTTAACAGACGCGTCATTACTCCACCACAGCTGCTTATTAAAACATGGTTGGATGAATTGCACAGGGAACATGCCTTTGGGTTGTCGCCTCAGATTCCTAACTGTAATCGAATCGTCATGGAAATATCCTCATATTATTATTATTATTACATTATATATATTAATAATAATAATAATAAGTGTTTTGTCTTAAAACAGGTCCATTCCTTTTGTCAGTGAACTTATACCGCCATTGCACCCTGTCCTCTGCCTCTTTGAGCTCCCAGAATTTTCTTCTTTCCTTCAAGTCATCTAATATTTGAATCCTCCTCCTTCTTAAGCTCCTCTTTCCCTCAACCTTTCCTTCTATGGCGTCATACAAAATACAGTTCCTCCTAAAGATGTGTCTGATATAAAACATGAATGTAAACCAAATAACACTATATTTTCCTTACAGCTGTCAAAATCGACGTGATTCTTCAAATTACAACCTCATAGAACATTGTTAGACTTATGGATACATGAAAATAGTCCCATTAGCTTTTTTTTTAATGTAGGGTAGATTTATTTCCTTGGCGATCCGAATATGATAAAACCAATCCTTGGAAAGGTAAGGTATTAATTATTTCGTTAACATTTTTAATTGAAAATAATGAAAAAATATTGTTTTCCCCCCCCATTATGTTTTCGCTTAAATACTTAAACAAAAGTGAGATATTTATATATTTTTAGTGGTGATCTGGTGGTCTAGAGGTAAGGTGTTGGACTCCTGGGCTGGTGGTATGGGGTTCAATCCTCGGGTCCCGGCACAGATTTATCTAATTACCAAACCGTTTCTTCACCTCTGACAAGACGTGTATTAATCACAACTTGTGAATGTGGGGAATGCCAGGCCTCCACCGTGGTTCGGATCCCACGTTAAACCATATATTTCATCTCACAATCACCCTACCATCACACATTAGCGTAAGTGCGTATAACCCGAACGGGTAGTAAGACGTGGTGCTAATAATAATATATATTTTTCTCACATGTTAACCTAATACATTGTCAAGAAGCTCTATATAACGGCGTTTAGATATGAGATGATGGGCTGTACAGCGGTTATTTTTAATAACTCATTTACACATTGCAACACAAAATACATAAAATAATAGGTGTAAATAATTTATAAGAAATGTTTATATCTAGTGACTGCTAGGATCGCTTTCAAAATTATGTGATCAACGAAGGAAAAGTATAGATGGTTATGTACTAAATATTTTTTAAGGGGGGAGGGGGGGGATGTTAGTCGAGAAAAAAAAAATATGAACGTTGTCTGGAAAACATGGAAATGTCAAATAAATTTGTAATAAAAGCTATGAAGACACCCTAAAAATAATATTTCTTAGTCGACATACTCATCCAAACATACCGTTTCAAAAAAAAAAGTATTGTGTGATAGTATCGTTAATATATAATCTTTTCTAACCCGTTAGAAAAAAAAACTTTGGGTGGTACTGTGGATATAAATTTGAAGGGGTTGGGGAGGTCTATATAAGCTAGGTAATTTTATTTCCACCTATTTTTTTGGGCCACCCTGTAATACGAGAGCAGCCCGGACCAACATTCTAGAGTAGGTAGATTTATGAAACGCCGTGAAGTTTTCGAGGTGAATTATGATAATAATCCCTTTGCTATGAAGACTACCTACCACCCGCCTCATCTGAATCACAAACTAGGTGCATTGTGGTCGCTTTATACAGCTCTGCTACATTGTTCAAGTTTACATCTGACTGCGAGATATAAGCCCTCGCTTTTTCATTCGTGGACAGTGAGTTGATTGGTTGACCTTAGTTATATTATTATCATTATTATTATTATTATTATTATTATTATTATTATTATTATTAGCACTGCGTCTTATTACCCGTTCGGGTTGTATGCACTTACGCTAATGTGTAATGGTAAGGCGATTGTGAGATGAAATGGAGGACCTACAGTTTAACGTGGGATCTGAACCACGGCGGAGGCCTGGCATTCCGCACATTCACAAGTTGTGATTAATACACGTCTTGTCAGAGGTGAAGGAAGGGTTTGGTAATCAGATAAATCTGTGCCAGGACCGAGGATTGAACCCCGGATCCCCAGCACAGAAGTCCGACACCTTACCCCTAGACCACCAGGTCACCTCCTTAGTTATACATTCACAAGAAGTGTGGAAAACAGGAAAATAGTGTAACTTGACTTTCTTACGAATGGACATTTGAAGCACCTTTAAAAAAATACAAACATGTTTTTTTGTTGTCTATATATATTGATAACATTAGTGATGGGACTCTTGATAGTCAAGAATTTGAGATAATTTCGGATTTAAAATTCAATATATATTTTTTTTCCTTCGAAATTTTGAGTTGGAATTTATTTTAAGAGTGTCAATGCTTCTTATTGTTGGTTCAACCTCACATAATTGTAGGAACAACTTAACCAGACCCCAGTTAATTAATTCAACACCAAACTGAATGTATGAATGTTACAATAAATGCGTTTTAGCAAACAAATATTAACATTTAGTTAGCCTATTATTTATATTTTCTACTTTTATGCTATATTTATATTTACTTTTAAGCTCATAATTTTTTTTTTAAGATTTGGATTAGTAAAATAAACCTAACTAAAAATAATATATGAAAGGTACAG
The DNA here is from genome assembly GCA_902151425.1 of Timema shepardi. Taxonomy (NCBI): domain Eukaryota; kingdom Metazoa; phylum Arthropoda; class Insecta; order Phasmatodea; family Timematidae; genus Timema; species Timema shepardi. The sequence goes on from CABFVX010001227.1 coordinate 6,634, forward strand.
GAGAAATGGGGGAAGGGAAAGTCCAATTCTAACTCAAATTGTGCTAATGTTTCTAATTCATTTTATATTGTGGTTAAAAGAGGTCTCTAGGTCTCTGTCATATTTAAAGTAATTATATATTTGATATAGGATGGGTTAGGCGAGATTGAGGTGGTATGAACATGTGAAGAGGATGGAAGAGAGGAGGATTCCAAGGAGGATCTTAGAAATGGAGGTGGTGGGTATGAAGCAAAGAGAAAGACGCTGGGATATGTTGCTAAAGGGAGAGGAGAGGAGTGGAGGGGATTGGACCGGCATGGAGGAAGAAAGGTGATGGGAAGACAGAAGTAAGGGGAGAGGCTTCTGTTAGAGACAGACTCTACCACTGGCAGGAAACTGCGTTGTTTATGATGATGATGATGATGATGATGATTTATCGTATGGCACAGTTGACCGGAAGGGACTTTGACGTCCAGGTTCGGTCGCCCTATGTGTGGACTATTAGTTGCTCTGGTGGAACAGAACGTAGGACAGGGTACACCTATGAAGGTCGTCTACACGTCGTACCCAGAATGAGATGATGTGTTGATAGTGATTATGAAGGTGGGGAGCCCGGGTGGGTCTTAACCAAACCTTGGTGACCTTTGGGATCATTCCCCTAAAGATAAACATACTAAAGGAACCAGCTGGGAATCGAAACCAGGATCTCCTAGGTTCGTAGCCAGGTGGACTAAGCCACACGGGGCTGGTTATGATGATGGTGCTGATACATATGGGGTTTGAGTTTTAAAAGATTTTGCCCTGGAAAATGTGTGGTATGCTACTTTTCCCCCTTTTTTCCATGTAGCCTTCATATGTCAAAAGTGATAGCCGCAAATCACATGACATTGCATAATTAGATCTTTTTAAAAAAAAATCTGGCTGTCAGATGTGTGTTTTCATAATAAAATAGAGAGAGTTGATTGACTGCTCCTTGACAGGAAAATGCCAGATAACTTGTTAGGTTTATATGTATGTAATGCACTAGGACGACTATGTGATTACTTGTAGGGCTAACTTAACCTCCCACGGCCCAAGTCTGTAAGAACTCGTCTCATCCCACGGATAACATCTAACTTAGTACCAGTATGTAGGTGATTCAGCTCGAGCCAGACCTCACATTGTGGTGCGGTTTTTCTCTAGTGTATACTAGAAAAACAGCGGAAACCATTTCACACATTAAATTTAAAAAAAAAATACAACACCATTTAAAAATTAATTCTAATTTTAAATGAAAAATAATAAATCAAACTGGTTCCAATTTCTCTGCTGCCAAGGGAAGAACGCAAAAAAACTCATTTCGGTGCGTTAAAAGTTGTAGTGTAATCGTGTATCTAATTTACCTCTTCGGCCATGAGTTGGGCTCTTAAGGGTGCACTTCATTAGATGAACTACATTTTACCATCACATTTTTTAAATTACAAATTAAGTTGAAACTAATTTTAATCCCTTTAGTGCCACGCTCCGATTTGATCAGATTTCCATATTTGCTCTAGTTCTGTGGTGTCACCCGATATAAAAGGCAGGGGTGTATTATTTCACTAGAAAAAGAACATTCTCCTCTATTATAGAACACAATATGATAATTAAAATGATAAAACAATCTGAAAAATGGATTCATAAATAATAGTTCATGGCCACTTTTCTTGTACAACCTTGCGAAAATGATTAAATAGCTGTGGAACTTATCGCACACGAATTCACTATAGGCGTGGCAATAAAAGAGTTTAAAAACTGACAATATACCACAATATAATATAATATTGCTTATACTATGACAATGACATCCCAGTCTTTAATAATATGTGATATTAACTGAGAGCAAATGTTTTCGTAATGAACTCTATTCTCGGAATTTTCTTTGAATTGAGCCATTTTGTTGACATTTAGCTTTAATAATAATGTACTTAAAGGAAACAATTATTCCAAACGTTACGCACAGACAAGTTTAACTATTTCTCTATATTCTTTTTTAAACTAAGACATATTGGAAACATGTTTGCTTTGAAACGGCCATTATTAATTATAATATTTATTGAAAGGCACAAACAAATTTCTCAACGTTAACGTTTTTTAGCCCTTCCAAGAATCGAACACGGTACTCCTAGACCTATATGGAGTTTTGTTATGCGTTTAGAAAGTGCGCGTTTAAATAACCCCAACGAAAATATCCCCGTAGGTAGGACTGCAAGAAAATAATTTGTAAAGCTATTAATGGATGTTTTGATTGGCCTGCAGTCATACATCGTGTATGCACGTGTGTGTTAATGTAGGTTGTTGATGTGTTAGTGTGCGTGTGTGGCCTTATTTTCACTCCCTGGAGTGTCATGGACCATCCTGTCTTGTTCGACTAGTCGGACTGCTTTCACGGATCGTTTTAAAGGTTGAGGGCGTAATAAACCAACTATAGTCCATTCGTTGTAAATTAATAACCTCTGTCGAGTCGAGTCTGCATCTGTCACTTTAGACATGTCAATGTCAATTTTAACGGCTGTAAAATAAGTATAAAACTTAGTGTGACCAGTTGTCAGTGTTGGGTAGTCCGTGTCTGCTTCAAGTCTTACTACTCGTCTGGGTTATCATAATATTAGGACTAGGGAAATAAAGATTAAAATATAATTTTGAGGACGCGTGCCTGAATTTGCGTTAAGGTTATTCGACAGTGAAAATTTCGAAGATTATTTTTTTTGTCTTTAACATTTCGGCAGGGAATTTAACATAGGTGGGGTTTGGGGGGACTATCTTGGAAGATATAGCAACTAGCAATATCTCAACCCATTCCAGTAGCACCGACCAGTCGGCATCTTATTTACCTGGGTGTGTCATTAGTTGGGATTATCTGAGCCTCTTTTTTGGTCTGACATATTATGTTCTACTAGTCGGTGTTGTCTCTACATTATGTACAATCAAACCAAGAAATTTCATGAACTTGGCATTTCAAATTTATATTTGCAATGATCAATTTGGACACATAACAAAGTTTAACGAGTAGAACTAGGTTAAAAATAAACAAATTTATTATAAAAAAAGACATTTTTTTACTACAAAATGAGATAAAATCAAACGATCGTTGTATAAAAAGAACAGTAAGTTTATATATGATTTAAAAATTATGTAATTTTACCATTTTTAAACTGCTTAGAGGCCCTGCACTCAAAGTTACTGTCTTTAACATATCAAAAATATTTAATTGTGTACACCTCATATGCATGTCTAGTTATAGTAAATTTCAGCCCGATACATTAATTAATTTACAATGGTACATTAACAAAATTTAGCAAGCTTAACCCCCTTACAAGTCGTGAACTATAATGATTTGAAATATTTGAATCACTATTTATAGCTTGTTAAAATTGTACAATAAAATGTTTCTTGTCGAATGACTTTAAAGGAGGGTGAGAGACCATTTTAATTAAGATAAACCAGCCTAAAACACGACCTGGACGCCAACCCCGGCCTCTTTGTCACCGGCAAACCGGACAAAATGGGACTGGTCCCTTTGTCATCGTGTGTTCACCGCCGCGGAGTTTGGTTAGACAACATGATTGGTTTATTACCTTGTGAAAGGTGATTATCAGGGTTATAAATCTTATCTCAGTCGGTAGCGTGTCTGTTTAATAAGCTAAGGGTTCCGGGTTCAATTCCTGGTTTGGCCGAAAAACTTATCATCGGTGAAATGTAGGTTTACACTCTCACAGTGATGAATTAACTGATAGGGAAGCTGGATGTTGGGTCTGTTCTAGATTTAAGTTAGTTCATATGTCGTGTGCTGTTATCAGTCGGTTCGGAAAGTGCACGTTTCGTAAACTATCTCAGATAAATTGAAATGAAAAATGAATTTCGTGGTGTTCCTACCGAAGCACTTCTTGAGTGTGCCTGTACTAGCCTCCATGTTGCCCCAAGATGTTTCATAGCCTGGTTCACGTGTCAGCTTCTTGTGTGTTTCATGGTCCAAACATCAACTTCCATTAACTCACACCAAGTTCGTTCCAGGCCGATCTGAAACTGGATGCGTTTACTTGTAGAGTATACTCGCTTTACTCGTCGGGGGTTCCGGCCCCCAAACCCCTAATGGGTCTTCTTTGTAAGTGGATGTAAACTAATATAATTCCAGGACCGTTTTTTGATAGGTCTTACCGTTTAGCCACAAGAGACCTACAAAGAAAGGTACTCACAGACTTTAAAGTTACTCCGCCATTTTGATTTTTTCGGGAGTTAATTTTTTTTATAACTTTTTGGAATTTTCCCGTCGGTTACAGGCTAGAAGCTATAAGTTTGCCAAATTTCAAGTTTTTATCTCATCTGGAAGTTGATAAACATTAATGTCAGGGGGTGAGTCAGCCATGTGGCTTTATAGTAATATAATTCGCCATAGGAGTGGTGGTGGCTGACAACTGGCGGAAGAAGTTAAACGTTAAAAGAAAACATAACTAAAAAACAAATCTTACGCTGTGAAAGTTATGACTGCCAATAATGACAACAAATCAACAAAATGGTCTTGCAAATTTTGGCAAAGGGATACATTAGAGTAGATCTTATGACTAGCTAGCTGTCGGTTACCTACACTTCTATCGTAGATGGGATGTATATTAAATATAGGTCCTTCATAGCCTGACATTAGCTTAATTGTGACCCATTTTGGTGGCCGAATGGTCTAAGCTATCACCCTCACAATAGACTGGACTACCGGTGATGGGGAGATCGGTGTTCGAACCTCGGTTATTGAGAAGTTTTTTAACCAAAGTGTTTTCCACTTTTCTTCCACGCAAATGCTGACATATTTTCTCTCAATTCAACTGTCCTCACCCCTAACACATTAGCGCAATTAGTGAATATGCGTACAACCCGAAAGGTTAGGTAGACAAGAAAAAATAGATGTCAGGATGGCGTCTGCCAATTTAAGGTTCCCGAGCCCGATTCCCAATGAGGATAAAAATCTTCACTACCATGTTCCCTTTCCCTACTAAATGATAATGGTCTAGGGAATGGCTGCTAGTTTGGTCCTAAAATTAATTTATATCACGTGGCTCACTAGCCTTGGCAGGCATTAAAGACGCAAGTGAAAGAATACTCAATATACTGGTAATCACCTCCAACACATGGTGACAATGCAATACACACTGCACTTTCTGTGCAATATTATTTTGATGGAAGATCCATGCAGATAGTTTGGTCATGCGTGCTACCTTCATGGCTGGAGCTCGTCTCTGTTTTTATTTCTCTCCCATATTTACACACACACACACACACACACGCGCGCGTGCGCGTGCGTACACTCTAACTCTCTCACTCACTCTCTCATTTCTCATTATTACCACTCAAACGCCACAAGTGTCGAATTGGTCGTAAAAGTATGGCGTATTTAAGTTCTCCAACGCTTACAATAAAATAAACTTTTTTCCGACATGGTGTGTTGGTTGTAACTTGATATTTCCTGAATATCATTGGAAGTAAAGGGATTGTCAAATTTTGCATTAAATTGTCTTACATTTTCAATTATTTGAAAACTTTTTTCGTCATTTGTGTCTGAGACATTTGAATCAACTTGTTCAAACAGTGTGTGTTGTTTTAAATGTTCGATTGAGCAACTTAATCTCTCGAATTTTACATGGTGTGGAGAGTTTCACTTCTCCTTCGCCACTCGTGTGCCTACATTGAAAAATAAGTTACCCACCTCTACCTTTGGTCAACCCTCAGTAAATTTCTTTTGTAAAGTTGCGTGTAGATCCTTGAAATGAGTGAACAAATGCGGAAAAAATAAAATACGGTAAGAGAGGAGGCATTGGCCATAAGGTAGTACACAATCTTCATGCGGGTGATTTAAACTGAACATTTTAGCCTTAAATTGCCCCTAACCTCTACTAGGCCATAAAAACGTCTTAACTCATCCAAAGGTATTCCCGCATTTACGTGGGAGGAGAGTAAGAAGCTATCTAGGAAAGAAAAATACCTAAATATTATTATTATTATTATTAATACCGCGTCTTACTACCCGTTCGGGCTATACGCACTTACGCTTATGTGTAATGGTAGGGTGATTGTGAGATGAAATGGAGGACCTACAGTTTAACGTGGAATCCGAACCACGGTGGAGGCCTGGCATTCCCCACATTCACAAGATGTCTTGTCAGAGGTGAAGGAAGGGTTTGGTGATCAGATAAATCTGTGCCGGGACCGAGGATTGAACCCCGCACCCCCAGCACAGAAGTCTGAAACTTTACCCCTAGACCGCCAGGTTACCTACAATACCTGAATAGACCCGACCATGATTCGAATCCTGATCTCCTTGTACCGGCAATCCAGTATATAGCGAGAATAACGCCTAAGAATCATGCGGTCACCTAAGCGTGTTTTGTTTTTTTGGCAGCTATTGACAAGTGCCAGTGCCAGGAGTGTGGGAAAGCCAGAAAGTTGCAATAACTGGGAAGTATACAAACCTGTGTGGGGTCCATGTTGAGAGGTAGATTAGAAACTTGTGGAACTGGAACCCTGTAGTCAGACTGGGACCTCGTGGGCAGGGCTCTTATTCAGACATTTATTTGTGTTGTGGTGCGGAGGAGTCCAACCAGGAGAAGGCGAGTATTAAAAAAACACCATTTGATACATTTTAAATCAATTTAAAACATAATTAAGCTTGTGGGTGCTGTGAGTTGAAAGGTTTGAAGCAATAGTGTCTTTTACTAGTTACAGTTAATATTTATTTATCTTCCTGTGATTATTACATGGAGCAACACGCTTATTTGTACTTATTTCTAAACGATCAAAATTCGTATAAAATGAGGGTAAAAGTAGAAATCATTCATGATAACAAATTTTTGACTTTTTTCAATACCTTAAATACTATATTAATATCTCATAACTACTATTTTGTGACTTAGCATATTATTGCCTAACCTTTAAAGGGGATACAAAATTAGGTTGTTATTCTTTCTAGAGGGGTAAGGAGAATTGGAAGTGGACCCCTAAAACACCCTCTTCCCCCCCATACGGCCTTGCACGAAGTTGATTATAAACCTCCAATGACAATAACACCAAAAAATATCAAGACCGCTCTGAGAACTGCCAAGAAGGTAATAAATACAGGACTTAAGTCATCCGTTGAGCTAATAGTCCGACACCTTATAGTTCAGTGGGTCGCGCGTCTGCCTACTGAACTAAGGGTCCCGCCTGGGTCCACGGCATGTAAGCTATACGCTCAAGTAACCCAATTAGTGGCTTCGGGGGTCGTTTGGTGTAAGGCGTCACCCTCGAAGTATACTGGACTTCTATGACGACTCAACGCCCGGTCAGTTGTAACCAAGGGCGGCTTTTCATAAATAGTTCCACACTCTTCCCCAACGCCAATAAGGCTACACTCTCTTTAAATTCAACCTTTCTCATTTATAGCACATAAGTGTAATTGGCGCATAATTCGTAAAACCAGAACGGTTAGTAAGATGTGGTTTGTGTATATGGTAAGGGATAGTGGGGGATAGGAAGGTGCGTGTGAATCCTCTCACCCTCCCCGCCCGTTCGTAGCCAATAAGACCCAACAACACATTGAACCGACGTGCGTCCCAACCGAAGGGTGAGGTACTTGTATGTCGAGTAAAGCCAGTGTTACACATGTAGCGTGGGTGTGGGAGGCTGTATCTGTCGTAGGTGTAGTAGTGAGTAGTGACCATACGTGGAAGATGACGTGTGTGTGGGCAAGTACGTGTACCGGCTGTCTGGCACGGTTTCTGCGGGTAATTGCCCGGAATATAACGGTCCTCGGAGGATGTGGGCGCGATTGTTGTTCTCGTCAAGCTCTCCTCCTCTTCTCGACTGTCACATCCTTCATATGCTGACTGCGCAGGCCGCGTTTACACCTCAATTTGCTAAGAATACGAGATGTACTGCACGTTTAGTTCACTTGTCTCCCGGTAGCGCGCGCTCATCTATGCGCCGCTTTGGCCACGTCCGGGAGCTTTGATCTCTCACCTCTGAGTGAGTCTGGTTGGAATCCTGGCTGTAGATATTATTATTATTATTAGCACCGCGTCTTACTACCCGTTCGAGTTATACGCACTTACGTTAATGTGCAATGGTAGGGTGATTGTGAGATGAAATGGAGGACCTACAGTTTAACGTGGAATCCGAACCAAAATCTGTGCCGGGACCGAGGATTGAACCCCGGCCGCCAGCACAGAAGTCTGACACCTTACCCCTAGACCGCCAGGTCACCCTGTAGATATTGAATGCGCACTACGAACAGGAGGTGATAATAACACAAACTGGTCCATCACCTCTGAATGTCTCTGGTTGAAACTTCTTCCTAAAGACTTCAAGAAAATGGGAACAAACACGAGACCAATGATTCACTTCAGGTGTGTTGATCGACTCTTGACAGAATTACTAAAAAAAAATGTTCCTTATAATTGTTCTAATATTGTACTCCATTCCCGAAAAGTGTATTAATGTGATATGTTCTGGAATTGTGGCTGTAACTGAGGAGTGGACGATGAAGGCGATGTTGGGGTTCGTGCTTTCAATGGCCTAACGCTTTCAAAATCGAAATTATTTGTGTTTTGTTCACGAACTTTAAAAAAAAAATTATTCCATCAATCAACGCAACCCGTATGGGAACTAAATTGAAGTTGCGTTTTGATTTTGTTTGGCTAATACCAATCTTTATGTTAGTGACAGGGAAAAAACAGGGAATTTTTTAGAACCTAGTAAAAATACTGGCATATTTGTTAATTTGGGACATTTAACTGAAAGTTTAAAATAGTACGTGTTTGTATGGGTGAAAAAGTGAACTGAAGAACTAAGCACGTTGATCCAAACATGTCTTATTAACCCTTAAACAAGGGCTGTGAAGTGACAGCAGAGGTATTTCCCCTATAATATATTAAACCATCCTGTTTTAAAATGACTTCACAAAAGTCACTTTGACGAAAAATAAAAATGTTACTAATCTTATTTTCAATCCAAGTTACATGGAAAAATGAAAATTTCTTCTGTTAAAACCTGAAAAATGGAGGAAATTTTGTATTAATAAAATGGTGGCAACTCTTGTAGAGCAAACTTGGGGCTTGATCACATTGTATTATGGCTGCCCTTGTATCTGGTGCCATCTCCTCGTCTTGGCGACAAATAATGTAGGCCGATTTTGACGCACGAACGGGTCTTGTTGGCCTTCATTTTCACTTCTTTCAATTCACTCTACATCGGGAACCTTCTATTTTTACCGGCCGTTCTGCTTTATCACCCAATCTGAATAAACACTCGGGCTGTTTGAAAACATCACAGTAATATTTCACGAGTCGCTTGTCCCAATTTATTTATTCTCTCTTTCTGTCGTTAGATCCGTATGAATAGTTTGTGGCGACGTTTACTTTCTATTTTCCACGTCTGCCCATTGAATGATATGGCTGGTGTCAAACTTAGGATCCGAACTACTACAACGACAAATATCGGTTCGCCACTAGCAGTTTAGATTAACCTTTGGACATACGGGACAAAGGCACCAGTCTCGTATGGTCTGATTTGCCACTAATAAGGAGGTTAAGGTTCAAATCCTTGTCCGGTAAACTGAAGTATAATTTGTTCTCTTATTGGTTTCTCAGCTCTTCCTTTGCATCGAATGCGGTTGCAAGTCCTTTAACTTACATCTTTCTCCTCCTTGTAGTAGAATCGTTAATAAAAGCTAAATTGAACCGATAATTGTTCGAATTATTGAAAATTCTTATTAAGTGGGAGAATACGTAAAAATATTTTATTTGACTTAGTTTGTTACCCCACCGCCGTTTTCCTAAAATTGTGTTGGATTATCCAAGGCCGTAGTCAGCCAATAATTTCAGGGGGGGG
>CABFVX010001227.1:16856-71531 GCA_902151425.1 Timema shepardi
ATGGTAACACAGCCCCCCAATTTGTACTTGTATCTTAATTTTGGTATAGTTTGAACCATAAATAAAGCTATATATACTTTGTTCATAAAATTTCGGGGGGGTTTGAACCCCGACCCCCTTTCCCCGACTACGGCCTTGGGATTATCCGGATATTCTGGAATATCGGGGCTCGATCTAGCGGGGTTTTAGTGTAGTTTGAATATGGAGACAACCCGAACGGTTAGTAAAATGCTGAGCATAGGAAAAGCCCCAATAAGAGTGATTCAATTATTTGTGTTGAAATTTTAGTTTAAAATTTCAAGGGCCCACGCTCATTTGATCTTTGAAACGGAAATAATTTAAAACAAATGCATGGTAGAAATTTAAAAACCACAGGATGTAACTAAACCAAACCGTACTGTTTAAAATATGTTTTTTTAGCGTGCGATGTTTCTAACCCAAGTTGTGAAAACGCCTGCAATATTTATCTTTTTTTTAGGCTGCGTCTTACTACCCCTCCAGGATATCCATATTTAACTACACTAATAGTGTGAGGAAGAGGAAACTAGAATTGGCTAATATCCACCTTTGCGTTAGTGAAAACTTGTTAACTCACGTAAGGGCCAATTAAAATATTGAATCGTAACTATGCATCAAACTTATATTTACACAAATATTTATCTCTTTCTACCTATACGTCTTACTACCCGGCTGGTCTATCAGAAAATTTACGATTTTGGTATAGTAATGAAGAAAGAAAATTCCAGGCATGTCCAACCTTTTCTGCATTGAGGGCCGCACAAGTTATTGGGGAGTTGGCTGGGAAGCACACACGAAATTTATAGGACCTAATGCCCGAATATAATAAAAAACATGAACGAATACATACAAACATACATTACACAAGTAACATTATACTACAAATTCTGAAACTTCATGGAAATTAGCAGTGCGCCTCTTGGCGAGCTCGGGGGCCCTGGCCAGAATTTAAATTATTATTATTATTAGCATCGCGTCTTACTACCCGTTCGGGTTATACGCACTTACGCTAATGTGTAATGGTAGGGTGAGTGTGAGATGAAATGAAGGACCTACAGNTAACGTGGAATCTGAACCACGGTGGGGGCCTGGCATTCCCCACATCAGAATTTAAATATATATATATATTACAGTAGTTTTCACCTTTTTACCAATTTCAGCCATATAAGTTAACAGGAAATGCCCTAAAAGGTAAATACATTATTTTATAAACGTGTTATAAGCCGTATTTTTATACTTATAAGGGTTGATATCTCTCCATCCCTTCACTCGATTTTCTTCTTCAATGAACGATTTATATAAAAGTGCAAAGAACATCTGTACCAAGTTGTATTAAATCTGTTAATGTATCCCGCCAACTTGTGTTTCACCTCTTTCAGCTAAGCAAGCGCACCGCCACCCCCTCCCCAAATCACGGGGCCCTTTGCGGTCACATCCTTTACTCACCCCTAAGGGCGGCCCTAGAAATCAGCGAACATTTACGTTATTTATTTATGAAATTTGAAGTGTATTTCAATTTGGGCTGATGGGCCTCACAAAACGAAATCGGGGGCTGCATGCAACCCGCGGGCCGTGGGTTAGACATGTCTGGTAGTATATACAATAAATGTGTCCTCGTTTGCGTGGCGTGAGAGTGGAAAACAGTGTATGATAAACTGCCCTGTTTACATCCGGTTAGGATTCTCAGTAACTACCAATTTAGTTGATTTATTTTGAGAGAGACGATTTCACTTTTAAATGAATCTGTAATAATTACTGATTCTTTTAGTTGATTATTATCTCGGTTCTTTGTATAGTTCAGTTAAAATAATTGCTTTTATCAGTGTCCAACCGGTTCGACAGCTGACCTCAATTTCACTTTTGATTAAAAGACTACTCAAGATCATCGATTGTAAACTAAATGTTACCATATTTATCACTACTCACTCCTCTCTTCTCATTTTCCTTCATGATCTCCTACAACTAGGCCAGAAACGTTTTATTATCATCCATAAAAAACTTTCCAGGCCATCAGAAGCCAATGAGTTAGATTTGTTGGGCTATTTATGAATGGCTGCTATGTTTTAGCCTGAGGAGTTTAGTCGAGGGAATTAGTTAGTTTTTTTTTAATGGCTTGCCCTTGTGGTTTGTGTATCGAGCCATTAACTCGATGGGACGTTAGAGGCTTAAATAGGTTGCTCAACCCACCTTAATAACACAGGTACTACGGTCCAAGAGACACTCGGTACCTGGAGGATTCCAAGGTGGTTTTCCTAGTTTGTTCATAGGATGTTCGCGCAACGAACATTTTGGATGGGAGGAATTATCAATATAACGCCCCGCTTGGGGTTGTTTTTTTTCACGTTGGTGGGCACGTGGACCAGACGTCAAGCTCGTAATGACTTGGTTTTCTGGTTAGGGGTTTCGAATCCCGGGCGAGTTTAATGAGAGGGGTTTTCTTCCTCCATTCAAATGCGGATACATTTTCTATAATTTCTTTCTTAACTCATAAATATCCCCGTTTGTGTAAATCTGCGTCCAGACCGAACGCGCATCAAGTTTTATACATTAATAAAAAAACACCTACAAAGCTTGATGCGATGTTTTAAATACCAAGTACAGTCAGGTTTTGATAGGAAGGAACTTTTTGACAGTTATACGTCATACGTCAAGCCATATTAGGATCTGCAGCTTTTACTTTTGATAACTATTTGATTGTTTGATTGAAATGTCTGCAGCCATAAGGTTGGTTTGATGTGTTTCTCATCCATCCGGAGCTGGACATGAACTCGACCCTCCGGTTGGTTAGTATTGCCCCCACCATCTGGTAGAAAGCACGTGCGGTGGTTTCCCATTGTCATCCGCACTGAAATTCTATGACCGAACGCGAAAGAGCCTACCAATTTTACCGGGAAAGCTATTTTCACAAACCTTCCAGGGTGGTTTTACATGCCACAATTGACATGTGACCAACGGCTTTACTACCCCTCCGAAATAAATTGCGCTACGGATTTTTATCGCTCAATAAAATTCCGACAACCTCGGCTGGATTTGAACCCACAAACATCGGTTCTTCAAGACCACCGAGGTCGACTGATAAAAAACATTATCATTACCTTAATACCAATAATATAATCAAGTATGATCGATTTTGACTACAATAAAAAAAGATTAGGTTTGTATTTTCAAAAGGCATCTTCCCATGAAAATTTTACCTTGTTTACTAACATGCATGCACACACACACACACACACACACACGTGCGCACACGCTGGCCACTGGCCTCCAGAGAAGTCAGTTCAGTCATCGAAGTCCCTCGTATTATGTTCTCACACATTGGCGTCACAGCATGCAGAGAAAGTTGGCCCTCATGTCGACTATTTGTCTTGGGTACAGAAGGAGGCGATGTTTGCTAGATATGTGACATGTCAGGCTATACCGCCCGTCACCCCCGACACCACCTCCCCACTGGATGAACCTGACAGTGGAATCCTGGCAGGGGCATCTAGCAAATATAAGAATGCATCAAGGAGCAGGGAGGGAGATCTGCCGTCGAGGGCTTGGGTCGCTTGGTAACAAGTGTCCACAAGAGGTGACGGCTCGGGCCTTCCTTGGTCAACTTGCGGAAGGGGATGCCTGCAGATGCACACATCCATTACCACCAGGAAAACGACACACTATGGGAAAGGTAAATGTGGTAGAAAAGTAGTTCAAGTACCCCGAGGGATACTCGAGCACCTTTAAAGGGGAAAATGGGAAAAACGGAGAAAATGTGCAAAATGACAAGAGAATAAACTGTAGCTGAGAACCAAACGTGGCGAGGAATTTTCTAGGTGACTGGGGGAAGGGTTCTCCTTTGATTACCTGGTAGCCCGCCTCGGTGGTGTAGTTGGCTAACGTGCGTGTCGTGTTGAGCTCGACTGCTGAGGACGGGGAGACCGAGGTTCGAATCTCAGTCGAGTGAACTGGGGGATGTTCCTAAATGGTTTTCCCCTCTCCCTCCACGCAAATGCGGGTTCACTTCCTCTATTTCATCCTTCCCAATTCCTAATCTATTAGAGTAATTAGTACTTAAAGCGTATAACCCGAACGGGTAGTAAGATGCGGTGCTAATTATTATTATTATTATTACCTGGCATCTTATACTTTGCCTATCATGTGGAGGAATTTCATTTTGGGAATACAAAAGTCTTTAATCATGACCGAGGTGTTTATTCTAAGCCAAGTTAAGAGTACCTCAGGTGAATAATAAAAAAAAATAAAAAAAACTTTTTATGGAAAAAAGAACAAAATAAATTGTATACATTATTGCGTTTAAAGTTTATTTACCTTACCTCTATCCAATTCAGTTATACAGTGGTAAAATGGTGCAAGAAAAATGTATTTCCAACTTTTTAAGAAAACCAGCTGGATTCAAAGATCTTATACACCCGCTTCTGTTATCATTGATTGCAGATGAAATTATTTAATTCTGCAATAGCGCAGTTAAACTATAACTGTTCTTGAATTTAACAACTTACTGCAAATATTCATTAACAAAGTGTTGAGGGAGGCCTTCACCAACATGCTCTTAGGTGATTATTTTGTCCTCTTTGAGGTGTGGTAGCTCACCGCCCCCAGGCGGAACTATGTTCGTTATTATCTATGCATGACGAATACTCGTACATGAACACGATTTTTTTTTCTTACCACCGCGCCCTTATACCCGTTCAGGTTATACGCTTATATACTAATTACGCTAATGGTTTTTCTAGGCTGAAGAAGGTTATATTTATATCAAGTGTACTCTCATTTACGTGGAGGAAGAATGGAAATTCAATTTGGAAAAACTATCCTCAGTACACCCAACCAAGATTCGAACCTCTATTTCGCCTCCCCGTCTAGTCTACCACGAGAGTAGCTCCTTTGATCATGCGGTCACCGAAGTGGGGAATATGGTATTCACACACTCGTATGATTGATAGCGGACATCGAATAAACTAGGCTGAATAACGCACATAAACTCACCTCGGTGGCTTAGTTAGCTAACGCGCTAGTTTCTTGCTAAGCTAGACTGACGATGATGGGGTGATTGAGGTTCGAATCTCGGTCGGGTGGACTACGGTTGGTTCCTCTATGGTTTCTATTCTTCCTCCACGCAAATTAGCGCACTTGTGGAGTCACCTCTAAACGGTTGATGGGTGTGATCGCCTGCTAAGAAACTCGACAGGCCACACAATATTTCAGCTCATTTGATTGATAAAGTAATCACATAATCTAGGTTTGGGAATAGCCCTCCTCTCCCCAAATTTTGGCTCTTTCGGCCATTATAACACCCGCATCAGTGGAAAAACAGACTAACGCGTCATCTTCTTATGGCCTTGTTTGCCGGTGATGAGGAGGTTGGGGTTCGAATTTCGGTCACGTGTACTGAAAATAATTTGTACTAAATGGTTTACACAAATTTTTAAATAGTACTATAATGACCCAATTAAAATAGGCTTTTTAAAAAAAAAAATCATGGTTAACCATTAGATACAAGATAACGCATTCATTTTACAACAGTGAAACACCAAAAGGATAGTTATTTTTCAATATTTTTTTATTAAAAAAAATAGTACCGCACCACGATGTGACGGCTGGTTCGAGCTGTATCACCTCCATGGGGTAGTAAGGGCTATTAAGGTGGGTTGGAAGAAAACTCTAATTAAGGTAAACATGTTTACAGTTCTTATAAAAAAAATCATTTTCGGTCAAAATTTAAAAATATATTGCTTTGATACATCCGCTTAGCTAAGTTTTCTACTAATAGTAAGCTGAAACGTTGTTAAATATCTATCTACTTTGGACATCGTGGAATTCGAGTAGGTCATTTTCTTATAATCTAAAAAAGTTTCTGGACAAATATTATTGTTGTTATTACTATAATCACCTCGTCTTACTACCCGTTCAGGTTGTACGCAATTACGCTAATGTTTAATGGTAGGGTGATTGTGATATGAAATAAAGGACCTACTTTTAAACGTGGAATCCGAACCACGGTGGAGGCCTGGCATTCCACACATTCACAAGATGTCTTGTCAGAGGTGAATGAAGGGTTTGGTAATCATATAAATCTGTGCCAGGACCAAGGATTGAACCCTGGACCCCCAGACCACCAGGTCACCTTGGACGAATACCAATAAACCCATGACAAACATTATAGAACTCTGGATAACTTTTTGTAGAAAATTAAACTAAACGTAAGGCCTATCTACTAAAACAATATTTTAGTTACCTGTTTCTGTGGCCGCATTGTCTAAAGAGTTACTCTCGCATAATACTAGACCGCCGTTGACAAGGAGATCGGGGCTCGAATCCATGTTTGGTCTACTGAGGGTAGTATTTCTTAAATAGTTCTCCACGAAAAAATGTGAATATGCTTTAAATTCAACATTTCTCGTCCCTAACGCATCAGCGTAATTAATTAGTACATATGCAAGACATGGTGCTAAAAATATTTAATTATTTGTTTTGTACAAAAAGTTTTTTATCTATTAAAAGTGTAAAAATTACGGAACTTGACTACTCACACCCTCCGCTTTAATAATAATTATAGTCCGAGATCACAGACGAAAATACCGCCACTCTTGGAAACTTGTAGCCTCTACAGCAAACATTTTGAAAGTGAGTTGTTTTAAAAAATATCTCTAGTGGAAGTGTTTTTTTTATCGCCGCCTCTTACTACCTGTTCGGATTATACGCACATGATGATTTCTCTAACGGGGTAGGGATGAGGAAAGAAACATTTTAGAGGTAATCTCCCTGCTTTTGCTTGGAAGGAGAGTGGGAAACAATTTAGGGGGAAAAAACTCAGTAGATTCGACCGGGTTTTGAACACCGATCACCCTGTCTTCAGCAGGCCAGTTTAACACGAGAGAGTGACGCCTTAGACCGTTCAGCCACTGAAGCGGGTGGAAGTGCTGTTATCATTGAGAACTGCAAATAAAACCAATTTACGACCTTAGTTTACTTGGATTACAGCTAAAAATGTTACTAGAAGTAGTCCCTAATGTATCCCTACGCCAACAGCTGGTATCTATCACTTGGATAACTGTAGTGAAAACATATGGTAATGTATGAATGTGATAGTTAACCACGGTAATTTAGGCCAATATTATTTATATATTTATTTGAGGTCGGACACAAAGCTTATTTATAGTTTTATTCCACTTTAAAAAATATTCACACCACTTTCACAAAAACTTCTAACGAACATAGCTTCAAAATGGCGACCGACGAATTTAAACCATGTTATTGAACGTGATGGAAACAAGTTCTTCAGAATGATGCACCAACGCAGTGGAAAAACTTATTTTATTCAGATAAAAATTTCGAAATACGATAAAATAATCATAAAATCATTTATTCTATATAAAAAAATTACAATTATTTATCTTTTCAAAGTAAATACAATGGATGTATTATAAGGTATTAATGTATGCACTATATTGCACATAATCAATAATGTTCCAAAATGGAGAATAAGAGAATATGTTTAAAGTAATCAAATAGTATGAAAAAGCTAAAGTTTAAGTTATTTTAATTGTAAAATATAATAGGTAGTTAAAAAACTTTAAATTTATAACAAAATAGTGATATTTTATAAGTGTTGGCAACCCAAAACCTAAACATATGATTTTTGAACTGTCATCCAGGTAAAAACTTATCATAAACGGATTCTAGCACTCCCCGGTGTCTGATTCAAGAAGCAAAGCGAAACTCCCGTAAGACTTGTTAGCACCGCGTCTTACTACCCGTTCGGTTTACACGCACTTACGCTAATATGTAATGGTAGGGTGATTGTAAGGTGAAATGGAGGAACCTACAGTTTAACGTGGAATCCGAACCACGGTGGAGGACTGGCATTCCCCACATTCACAAGTTATGATTAATACACGTCTTGTCAGAGGCGAAGGAAGGGTTTGGTAATCAGATAAATCTGTGCCGGGGCCGAGGATTGAACCCCGGACCTCCAGCACAGAAGTCTGACACCTTGCCCCTAGACCATCAGGTCACCAATCTTTATTTCTAGTGAACGCTCGGGTAATTTTGTTTCTCTCAAGCTCGTGCACACGCGCTTGACTTAACGGGAGCCTCTCAGAGGGCTGGGAGGCTGCACTTTCATACTCACTTCGAGATGTAGAGGAGGGAATGAATTAAAATACAATTAAAACGGTTATTTTTTTTAACAAAAATAAAGAAATCCCGTTATTACTCAAGTTGCTCTCGTGACTCTACGCCCCGTCGGCTGCACGGTAGGGGTGTGCCTTTGAGCTGTGTACAAATTCTTCTGCATTTCCTCTTACATATTCTCCTCACTGACCTGTCTTTGAGGTTAAGTTGTTGATAGCTTATATTTTAAACGTAAAAAAAAGTTATAAATAATCTGTAATCAATATTATCTTGCCTGAGGGGTTCTTATTTGAATTTTAAGGTCCGCGCAGCTTGTAGACCTGTCTTATCTTATATTTTACACCACCAAGTTTTTGTTTTTCTAATTTCAAACACAAAATCTGGACTCCTTCTAACGTTTCCAACACTCTTAATTCGGATTGGATGATGTATAAACTACACAATTAACGAGAGAGTTGGTAATTGAAAAATCAAATAGTTTTTCAATGGTTTGTCTAGTTTTTATTTGTTGTTTCCATTTTTTTTTTCCTTATGCTGGCATAATCTATTATCAACCACTTAACCTATAAAAACAATATTTGCAAAATCGATTTATAAAAACAAACCACTGACACTCGTTAGGAAATAACACCATATAAAAGTCATAATCCTTATTGCAGTTGGTTGGAGTAAAGCCCGAACACTCAATACGGGCAATTTTTTTTAATCATCAATACTCTTAACAATATATTTATTAACAACTTAGTTTAAGAGATAGGGATGAACGTAATTACTTTAAGAAAATGTAACAGCATTTGCGTGGACGAGGGTTGGTAATACCACACGAAGAGAACAGTTGAACTCCGATCTCATTTCAGACAATCCATTATATTGTGAACGTGACGCCTCGAACCATGTGACCTGGGATTTCTCTTGAGACTATAGAATGTCCAGCTTCCCTCCTCCCCTTCATTTTCGGAGAACCGGCCTGTGACCATGTGACATGAGGGCTCTTTAGAGATGAACTTTTATGAATATTGTTGCGCTGCCGGACTATTTACATTCATTATTATAGTGGGTCGTCGCGGGTCGAGAATTAGGAAACTCTGATCTTTAACTCTTTAGAATTTAGAAACCACGATTCCACTCCAGATGTAACGGCAATAAAACACGCCGTTGCAGTTTAGAACCTCGCAAAAAAAAAAAAAGGTCTCCATGTTCCTCATCTTGTTGTAAACAATCCCGGTCACGACAGACGTGACAGAGAACAGTAGCAAGGTGAAAGTAATTTAAACAAACTCTAGTTGCATCCATAATGACTCCTCTTGAAGACAAGCGAGAACGGACTCAGCTTTCTTCGCGACCTCTTGTTTTCTGCGCTGCCAGAGGTTTGTTTTTTTGTTTCCTCGTCTCGGTATCTTTGTGGTCGCGAGAGGCCACAATTATTGAAACCGAGAGTGACAGACGGATATGTTGATCGTAAAGTACACTTTTCATAGGAAGATACTTTTAAAAATACAGACATTTATACGCGGCCAAAATTGATAACGATTTACTATATTATTTGTGTTAGTTCATAGTTATCGATAATATTTATAAAAAAAAAGTAACAAATACAGATATTATGACTTGACGTATGAATATGTGAAAGTATATCTCTAACCTGTTCATGGTAGGAAGAGTGGTCTTAATTACCTTTCTCAGCGTCAGAATTCTACAATATAGAAAAAAATTTGCTATGAAAAAAACAAACATTCCAATCATTCATTCCTACCATGACTGGAATATATTAACTTTTCTAGCTGTCACATAAGGCCCTTTATATGAAAATCGGATAGTAGATCTAGAGCCTATTTCAGGGGCGTTGGCTCACTACACCCTACATTTAAGTTTCAGTCCAATTTTCATAAGAGATCTGATAGAAATAAAAGCTACGAGATCTAATTTCACTCATTCAAATGTATTATTAGTATTAGCACCGCGTCTTACTACCCGTTCGGTTTACACGCACTTACGCTAATATGTAATGGTAGGGTGATTGTAAGGTGAAATGGAGGACCTACAGTTTAACGTGGAATCCGAACCACGGTGGAGGCCTGGCATTCCTCACATTAACAAGATGTCTTGTCAAAGGTGAAGGAAGGGATTGGTTATCAGATAAATCTTTGCCGGGACCGGGGATCGAACCCCAGCCGCCAGAATAGAAGTCTGACACCTTACCCCTAGACCGCCAGGTCACCTATAATACTACTGTAGTTTATGTTACACGGTTGCCATGCACCGAGAATACACAGGTAATTTCACAAAATCTACTAAAAATACTGTAATATTGGTTAATTTTGGTCAATTAACTGAAAGATTGAAATAGTAGGTCCTTGGATGGAAGAAAAAGGGAACTAAAATATTAAGCCCACCGATTCAAACATGTCTTACTACCCCTTAAACCAGGGCTGTGAAGCGACAGTAGATACCAACAATATTAAGTTATCTTGTTTTAAACATAAGTTATAATATGACAACAACAAATCATTTTGATGAAAAATGATTTTATTATTTTTTTATTCAATCTAAGTTGCCTGGAAAAATGGAATTCTCTCTGTAAAACTTGGAAACCATAGGGAACTTGGTAGTAAGAAAATAGTGGCAACCATGCGTTAAGGGTCCACTTACTTAGAGGACCATATCGTCACATTGCGCTGCTTTTTTTTTACCAGTGTGTCCGTTTTAAAGCTTAAGAACCACTAAAATAATATTCAATTATCTTATAACTGTATATTGTGATGTGACCTTTGTTCGAGGAAAAATACATCTTTATTTCCAACCATTACTTTGATCTCACAATCTAGACATTTCGTGGGAAATGTCGTTGAAAATAAGTTCCGTTTTTAAATTTAAGTTTTTTTTTATTCTTTTATTTTACTAAATTATGAAATTTAAAATGAAATGTTTTTTGAATCGTTAGGGACATATTGCTACCTTTCGCCTTCACTTCGTCTTGATCCATATTTTGTGAAACAACAAAACACTTCTTAAATAACGCGGGAAATTTCCGGGCGTCTGCAACGCATCTCACAGCTCCTGTAGGCGACCTCCTTAAAAGCCTCACGTGCGGACAAAGGCGTCAGTCTTGTCTTGTTTGGTATTCTTGTGACGGGAGAAGTGGGAGTTCGTATCCCGGCTGGGTGTTCAGATGCTACCCTCTTTAACATCCCTTTTCTCACAAAAAATTACATGTCTCACAAATTCTTGTACACTTTCTTTAAAAATTACCTTCCTCAGCTCTTTCTCCATAGATTTTTTTTTATCGCCGCGTTATACGCATATATTATAATTAGGTACCCTAAGAGGGTTGAGAGGAGGGAGGAATTATTTTAAAAGTAATCTACCCGCATTTATTTGTAAGGAGAGTGGGAAACAATTTAGGAAAAACCACCGTCAATAGACCAGAGTAAGATTCGAACCTCCATCTCCCCGTCATTAGGCCAGTCTAACATGGGGGTGACACCTTGTCTTTGAGACCACTCGGCCATTGAAACGGGTCTTCTCCATAGTTGATCGGACAACATTAAAGTCATAATTATTAAAACACAATCTAGCTTCGTGTTGAGCGAGACGGACGAGGATGGGGAGATCGAGGTTCGAATCTTACTCGGGGGAACTGTGGGTGGTTTTTCCTAAATGTTTTTCCACACTCGCTCCACGCAAATTCGAGTTCACATCCACTAATTTTCAACCTTCCCAATTCCCAACCCATTAGCGTAATTAGTACTTAAGCGTATATTATTATTATTATTAGCACCGCGTCTTACTACCCGTTTGAGTTATACGCACTTACGCTAATGTGTAATGGTAGGGTGATTGTGAAGATGAAATGGAAGACCTACAGTTTAACGTGGGATCCGAACCACGGTGGAGACCTGGCCTTCCACACATTCACAAGCTGTGATTAATACACTTCTTGTCAGAGGTGAAGGAAGGGTTTGGTAATCAGATAAATCTGTGCCGGGACCGATGATTGAACCCCGGACCCGCTGCACAGAAGTCCGACGCCTTACCCCTAGATCGCCAGGTCATCCTTAAGCGTATAACCCGAACGGGTAGTAAGATGCGGTGCTATAGTAATAACACATTGCGGTGTGGTATGACACACAAAAGTACTAGAATACATTATAAAAACAAAACCAAACAAAGTCTGTCGACACGAAGTTAGGGTCACGGCGAGCATTAATAATAATTGGTAGTCCGGTATACGAACCGCGACATCTTCCTCTGTCTTAAGCTCTTTTGTGGGATACTATGCCGGAAGCATCAACCCGGAAGACTTCTCAAGTAATTTGCCATTCTAAATTAGTTTTTAGTGTTGATATTGGTGTTTAGTGGCAGACTATATAAATTGTCACTTAAGGAGAAAAGGCGCGGAGAGTGGAGTATGAGAAAATATACATAATCCCCCATAGAAAATTATGGATTCTCACAATATAAAATTAATATATTTTATATTTTAGCACCGCGTCTTACTACCCGTTCGGGTTATACGCTTTTAAGTACTAATTACGCTAATGGATTAGTAATTGGTAAGGTTGAATTAGAGGAAGTGAACCCACATTTGCGTGGAGGGAGAGTGGAAAACCATTTAGGATAAACCACCCCCAGTTCACCCGACTAAGATTCGAACCTTGATCTCCCCGCCCTCAGCAGTCGAGCTCATCACGACTAGCGCTTTAGCCAACTACGCCACCGAAGCGGGTAATATAAAATGAATAAATTATACCATCTCCACTGAAGTTGACCAAGAATTGACTGTTGACTAATTCACACATACATTCTTTTGGCAAGTGAAGCAAGCGAAGCATACATTTTGTAGTTAACAAATATCTTCTTTATTACAATAGTATCAGATCCCTCTTCGGTGACTGCGTGGTCTAACGCGCTACTCTTGCAGTAGACTAGACTGCCGATAACGGGGTGATCGAGGTTCGAATCTTTGTTGGTAGTACTGAGGGGGATTTTTACAAAATTGCTCTCTACTCTCCTTCCGCGAAAATGCGGGTACGATTCCTCTAAATATAACCTTTTTAATTCCTAGTACCATAATCATAATTAGTACATAAGTGATTATCTGAACGGGTAGTAAGACGTGGTGCTAAAAAAAAGTATCATGGGTGTAACTAAAATTGTGAGGAGGGAGGGGGTCACTGATCTCTTTGGTTCGGTGCGATACTCCCCCATATAAGGCAGTATTCATAAAAACTAGTATTGATCAGACTTTTTGAAACAGGGTATAAATTAGTGGGCTCTAATTATCACTTTAATATAAAGCCACATGGCTGACTGACTCACTCACTCACTCACTCACTGACTGAGTGACTGACTCACTGACATTAATGTTTATCCACTTCCAGATGAAATAGAAACTTGAAATTTGGCAAACTTCTAGCTTCTAGCTTGTAACCGACGGGGAAGTTCCAAAAAGTTTTTTAAAAAAATCGTTTTTAACCCACGAAAAAAATTCCAAATGGAGGAGCAACTTTAAAGTCGGTGTGGACATTTCTTTGGAGGCCTCTTGTGGTTAAACGATAAGACCTATCAAAACACGGATTGCCCCAGAGCTAGATTTTTTTATTTTAGGTAAATTTCTCACATTTTCCACGCATTTTTAAATTTTCTGACACAGTTATGAGACAGCTATACTTATAAAATTGTAAAAATAAATCAACGTTCAAAACAACGCTGGAATTAGATTAGTTTACACTCATTGGCGGGTTTGGGGGCGGAGCCCTCAACGAGCAAAGCGAGTTATTAGTATAGAGTCGTTTAAAACATTAACAATCCCCTTCCATCGTGGCTCCAACACCTAATCCCCCCCCCCCCCTCCTTTTCANCCCCCTCTTTGTCAAAGAGTAGCTCTTTTGGTAAACACCCTCTTTATCCCACTTGACAGATTTTTGTAGTTGAATCTCTTGAGTAATATACTCGAGCAACCGGTTGCTGGAGATATCCAAACAAATGTTCTCATACGCTCTAGTGCTTGTACTTGCTAGTGACTGTAAAATATTGATTAAAAGACATAGCCTACGATGTCAATATTGACACCACCTGTCAAACGTAATATCGCTCATGATTCCATAAAAGTAGGATACAGGCAAAGTTAGATCCGCACCAGCGTGGCCCTGACCTTAGTTCAAATCCTACCAGAGTTGGATTAACCGAGGGTATATTTTTTTTACACATTGAGTTAATTTTTTTTATCATCTCTCCTTGACAACTTGGTGCATTCCCATATTCAAATCTTAGTCCCATTGAATTAAGTCGTTTATAACCTTGGTGCTAAACGCACCGATGTATAAATAATCAAAATAACTTGGATCGATGGTCACGCTGTATAAGTCGTCGTAATCGCAATACATCGGATTGTCGGTGAGGAGGAAGAAATATATGTTCGAGTCTCATCCGAGTATACTGAGTCTTGTTTTTTACTTTACCCCCTCCACAGCATTGAGGTACATTTCTACTAACTACCCTTATTTTGTTATAATATTCTGAAAATTGAAACATGACACCTGAACACGGGAATCGAACCCGGGTCCTTGTGCCGTGTTCAGGTGTCATTTAAAAATTTTCATTTGCTATTTGATTCTTATCCTTATCTTCTTTAACCCATAGATTACTCAATCTTCCTCTATATTAATTTAATAGGGATTAATTTAGGGATTGGGAAGGTTTAATATTATTAAACCTTCCCAATCCCTAACCCACTAGCGGATTAGTACTTAAGCGTATAACCCGGTCGAATAGTAAGACGCGGTGCTAAATAAATAAATAAATAAATAAATAAAAAGATTAAGTCGTTTAATCAACATTTAAGTTCGTCACTCTCGTGTTATACTGGCCTGCTGATGACTGGGAAATGGGTTTAAATCCTTGTCGAGTCTACTGAGGGTGATTTTTCCTAAATGATTCTCCACTCACCTTCCACGCAAATGTTTCCTTCTTCATCCCTCTTCCATTAAAGTAATTATCAAATTATGTGCGTGTAATCTGAACAGGTAGTAAGACGTGGTGGTATATATATTTATTTTGCAGGAATAAAAATTGTTCTCTATGAAAACTTTAAAAACTGCGATCTTTTCTCGCGTTCCTTTCAATCCCACCTTATGGTGAGTGGGGGGGAGGGGGGGGGAAAGAGGAGAAGAGTGGATATAGAGAGAAAGAAAGAGAAAATAACTTAATATTAGAACATTCATGTTTCACTAGAATGGAGAGGTAATGGTTTTGTGATGATTGCTTCATCCTCCGTCCTCAGGGCTTGTTACCAAACTTCGGGCTCTCTGTTCGGATGTTAGGGCAGAGCTGCACTGTTACTTTTGCTCGGACTGCAGCGGAAATTGTGCTCGTGGTCTGTTAGTAGTTACTCAAGAGTTGGTTTGTTCACAGGCGCACGATTTCATCAGTGCTCATTGGGGAGGAGACAAGGTAGGACTCAGCTTAAAACGAAGGATCGTTACTATACCTCATTCACTATAAGTTAAGACAATTTATTATAACGAGGATTTATTCTTAGCAAATATGTGTTTTCTAATGCCAATAATTGTGTGGAGGGAGAGTGGAAAACCTTTTGGAAAAATCACCCTCAATACACACCTGGCCGAGATTCGAACTTAGATCCCCCCCGTCATCTGTAGCCTAATCTACTGCGCGAGTAGCGCGTTAGACCACGTGGTTACCGAAGTGGATTATTAGTTATTAATTTTAGCTGAAGGTAGGTTTGCCAGGCACCTGTAAAATCGTGAAAACACTGGGAATTTTACAAAATCTATTGAAAATTCTGGAAGATTTGTTAAGTTAGGACATGTAACTGAAGTATTTTAATAATAGGTCTTCACTTGGACGATAAAGTGAATTGAAGAATTAAGCACCTGTTTCAAACATATTATTATTATTAGCACCGCGTCTTACTACCCGTTCGGGTTATACGCACTTACGCTAATGTGTAATGGTAAGGTGATTGTGAAACGTGGGATCCGAACCACGGTGGAGGCCTGGCATTCCCCACATTCACAAGATGTCTTGTCAGAGGTGAAGGAAGGGTTTGGTAACCGGATAAATCTGTGCCTGGACCGAGGATTGAACCCCAGTACAGAAGTCAGACACCTTACTCCTAGACCACCAGGTCACCCATCTTATTACCACTTAATTATACAAGGGCTGTGACAGACGGCAGAAGATACAGTTCCCCGTCAATTTTAAACATAAGTTACATGACTGCACGCCAGTCAGTATGAAAATAAACACAACAAAATGTTGTTATTCTTTTCTTCTATCCAAGTTGCTTGGAAATAATGAAAACTCCGGGAAAACACAGGAAATTGGTAGTAAAGAATCGGAGGCAACCCTAAGTGGACTTAAAGAAGGTGTGTTTGGCGGAGTGACGTAAACATCCACCCAGAGAGGATGGGTTGCTGGTTCGATGATATCAACCTCACATACTTAAGGTGCGGCAGAACAGAGCGCGAGTAATTTTACGGTTTTTATAACATTACATTTCTTGGCCGAAATAAATCCAATATTTCTCCAGTAGCAACACTGAGCTTAGTTTTCTGAACATACTGATATAAACAGATCTTGAATATCTGTCCAGGGTGTCCTGAAATTTTGTCAAAACTTTTTTAAATAAAGAGAAAAGGTTTTGAAAAAATTCCAGGAAACCTGGAAAGATACTAAACATCTGTTGATATCAGCATGTGCAGAAAACTAAGGTCTCGGTTTCTACTGGAGAAATATTCGATTTATTTTGGCCAAAAAATGTCAATTCTGTAAAAAAATACTTTCACTCCCTTCGTACGTACCTTAAGAAATTTCTCATCTCCAATGTCTGGATATTTTTTTAAAGTCTTGTGAAAACTATTGGCTGTAAAGTCTAGTGAAGTTTTTCAGGGTAAAACTCCGTGACTAATAGCGACCATAAAAATGTTTTTATATTGCTCGACACTCAATTTACTGGCCAACTTTCCTTGGGGTTTATATCGCACTCCTCTAAACCAACGTTACTGCGAATACCTATTCAAATGTTCACATAAACTGATTTGTTGGTTTTCTCTCTCTGCGTCTTACTACCCATACGGACAGTATATTCCATTCACGGTAGGAATTACTCTCTGAAAGGTCTTTTTTCCTACCAATATCCTACTATATAGTAGATTTATGGTAGGGAAAAAGGTCTTTCAGAAGTCAATTCCTAAGGTGAATGGAATATATGTATCTAGTTACACTAATGGGGTAGAGATAAGAAAGTTTATATATTAGAATAAATGTCCCCGCATTTAGTCTTTACCTTCCCGTTACCGCTAAACCAAGCTAGGTGAACTTGGCATCTAGTCTGCGTGACCACAGGTTCGTGTATTCACATTTAATTGGCTCGTTAAAACACGGATATTTTAACCTAAAGTACTTATTAAGTGATTGAAAGTGGAAGATGAAACACTTTCCCGGTGTGTTTTTTATTTGAGGTATTTAAAGTGCACTTTCTGAACCTAATGATAATATCAGCACACGAGAATTTCTATGAACGAGAGTGAAAGTGCATACCAAATTTTATCAGGAATGATACCTTCCTTCACATCCCTTCCAGCGCTCTTTTACATGCCACAATCGACATGGGAGTGACGGCTTTACTTGCCCTCCGAAGGTAGTTTGCGCTACGAATTTTTATCGCTCAAGAAAAATCCGTCGAACCTCGGGTGGGCTCGAACCCACAAGCATTGGGTACTGAGGCGAGCACTTACCCTAAGATTGGCCAGGTCGACCTTTCCTTAGTATTAAAACCACCCGAATGCACGCGTGACTCAACTCCCCACCTCCCGGATATATACCTATAGTACCACGTATGACTGACTAACCTTTCAGGTTATTTTATTCGCATATTTACACTAAGAGAGGTAGGAAGGTATAAGGTAAACAAAATATGAAATGTACGCTCATTTTTGTAAAGGGTGAGTGGAAAACAATTTAGGAATAAAACACACATTTAGTACACTTGTCCATGATTCGAACCCCGATCTTCCCGTCACTGCCAGTCCAGTCTATTTGGAGAGTGACGCTGCCTTAGACCGTACGACCACCGAGGCGCCTAATTAACTCTTACAGATATATCTACACTAATATTATAAAGAGGAAAGATTTGATTTTTTGTTTGTAATGGATAAACTCAAACACTAGTGGACCGATTTTAAAAATTCTTTCACCAATATAAAGCTACATTATCAGCGAGTAACATAGGCTATATTTTATTTTGAAAATTTATTTTATTCCTCATAAAAATGTCGATAGTCACTCATATTTTATGGTAGAGTCTATGATGATTCTTCAATATGTGTGTGTTGAAAATAATAATGCGGGGGGTGGGGGGGAGAGGGGGAAGGGTATAGTTTTCTATAAAATAGACGGATATAAACCTGAAATGGGATGCGAGAAACTTAAAAAATATCAAAATTGCTGATTTTCTTTAAGAGTCTTAACCGATTAACCGCTAAATGAGATACGGTTATGCTCGGATTAGAAATCGCATCATCTTCTCATTCTTCACGTGACAGCACGTGAGAGTTTCACATTCTTGATTTTATTTAGTTAACCATGTTAAAAATTAACTTGTTTCTCTAAATTCTGCTGTCTTATAATAATTATACAACAAACTAACGTACTAAAATACGACGCCTATTTAAAATTGTATTGCAAATCTGTATTGATTTTTATTTTGCACCTTGTATTACTATCCGTTCCGACTATTTGCAAATTTACACTAAGAGAGAAAGGAAGGTGTAAGATCAAATTTATATTAAATGTACTGTCATTTGCCTAGAGGAGTGAGTATAAAACAATTTAGGAAATAACGCCTTCATTACAACTGACCTAGCTTTGAAACTCGATCTCCTAGTCGCCGGCACTCCTGTCTAACACGATAGTGACGCCTTAAACAATGCGACCACCTATACCGGTTACCAATAGTAGGATTCTGGTAAAGTAAGACCAGTAACTTATTTTACAGTTAACAATCGCTACAAAAACATTAATTGTTATTATAATATTCACTTGTCCAATTCACGGGATTCCTGCACCTGCTGTCATTTTTGATTGATATATCTATAAATTAACAATACTATAATAGTATAATGATCTATTTAAATTGCGAAAAATCTTTTTATATTGTCTAAAAGTGTCTTCCAACCAAAATCTAACTATACAAGGTTGGGAGGGGGTAGATAATTTCTCCACAATGCCACGGCAGCGCTGGTTTTGTTTTCTATATGTGTGGATTTAATTTGCATGAAAATTAAACAAAACATTATACTTACTTACGTATGTACTTACTCTATGACATTAGGAACGCGAAAATTCATTGCCGCAATTAACGATAGTACGCCACCTAAAAAAAAAAAGTTCGTTCACGGTAGGAGTTTACCTGGGAAAAGACTTTTTTCCCTACCAGAAATCTATTATATAGTAGGATATTGGTAAGAAAAAAGACCTTTCAGAGGTAAACTCCTACCGTGAATGAAGTATATCTCTATCTTGAGCTAGTTATATCCAGTCCACCTCATTACACCCTATCTCTATCTTGAGCTAGTTATATCCAGTCCACTTCATTACACCCTATCCCTATCTTGAACGAGCTCTATCCAGTCTACCTCATTATATAAAGGTTCAGGTTATACTAATATTACTATCGAGCTGTATGGTAAATTAATTTATTTAATGGCATCTCGAAATTAGTATAACCTGAACATTTATTGTTAATCGGTTCACCTGTGATGTCTGTTTACCAAAAATCCTTAGAAGCTTATGTTAACATTTATTTTGAATTATTAATTGCATTCATGATAGTACTTATCGTTATAAAAACGTACAGGAGATAGCGTAATTAGCGTAATTATAAACAAATGACGCAAAGTACTAGTTAAACTGTTCCTAATTTGAAACACCCTGAACAATATTTCTTGAAGTAACTCTCAAAGTTTGGCTCCCGTGTTGTTATCTTATAGTTCATTACGTTATCTGCAGCTGCTACCTGCAATGATTATACTGGGATCTAATTACCCTAATTAGCTTCATTGGCGTATTAGTGTAGCCCGCTCTAATTTTGCCCTCGTAGAAAATTAGTTTTAATGCTCATTCATTTTAGAAACTTTTTCGTCAAAGATCTTGTTTCTTATATAATTTTTTTTTTCCACGTTAATATTTGTTTGGTTTTATTTATGATGAATTGTCGACCTCGGTGGTATTGGGGTAAAGTGCAGGCCTCAGAAGCCGATATTCGTGGGTTTGAACCCAACAGGAGCCGACGGATATTTCCTGAGCGATAAAAACCCGTTAAACACCTTCCTTCGGAGGGGCACTAACGTCGTCGGTCCCACGTCGGTTGTGGTGGGATGTAAAATAAACCTGTAAGTTGTGTGAAAATACCTTTTCTGGCGAAATTTACTCGTAATAATCTTCTATTAAACGTAGGTTACTAATTAAAAAAACTGGTATAATATTATTGCCATATTCTTTCAAGTTATTTAAATGGGTGGAGTCGACAGTTATACAGAAAAAACCTTTACATTTCCCTTGCAATATTCAATCCGCAAAATGACCTCTGATCATGTCTGCGTGACTGCCAAACATTAAGGACACAGAAATTCAAAAAGAATTCCACCACTAAAAGAAAATGTACACGCAAAATAGAAATAACTGCAGTAACGTTTAGTGAAAATTGTCTGAACGTTTACTAACGAACAATATATATGGATCCGCCCTTTTTTTTTAAATATATACACAACCTATATTAGAAGTTATTTATTGCTTCGTAGAATGGATTCTTTAGAAAAGTGGTTACATATATTTTAGATGTACTGTCAGAGATTAAAGAAAATCTAAATAATGAAGGTACGATGCCCGCTTCGGTGGCCGTATGGCTTAAGACGTCGCTCTCGCATAATACTTGGCTGACTATTACAAGGAGATCCCAGGTTTTAATTTCGGTCGAGTCTACTGAGGTTATTCCCCCATCCCTCCAAAAAAATACGTGCACACTTCCAATAAAACTCAATCGTCCTGATTCTTAATACATTAGAGTAATTAGTACATAAGCATATAACTTGAATGGGTAGTAAGACTCGATGCTAAAAACAAGAAGAATTAAGATACAAAATAAATGTTACGGTACTCAAGGTCTATAAGATGTGGTAATTCTAATAAGCAGAAGAAATAATATTGTAGTAAAATGAACTTTATGTAGTTGTGTATGCTGGACGCCTCTGTGGTCTAGTGGTAATATTTACCGGTTATAAATCTAGAGGTCTCGGCTTCGATCACCGGTGCTTTCAGATTTTATGTGAAACATTAGGCTTGGAACGGGTTAACTAGTATATATTAAGCTTGTTGGTGACCTGGTGGTCTAGGGGTAAGGTGTCTGACTTCTGTGCTGGGGGTCCGGGGTTCAATCCTCTGTCCCGGCACAGATTTATCTGATTACCAAACCCTTCCTTCACCTCTGACAAAGACGTGTATTAATCACAACTTGTGAATGTGTTGAATGCCAGGCCTCCAACGTGGTTCGGATCCCACGTTAAACTGTAGGTCCTCCATTTCATCTCACAATCATCCTACTACTACACATTAGCGTAAGTGCGTATAACCCGAACGGGTAGTAAGACGCGTTGCTAATAATAATAATAATTTAAGCTTGTATCACTACTCATTCGCGTTAGATGCATACATATTAACATCGCTACTGTGGTAGAAATGAGAAAGGTAGGTTTTAGAATAAATGTGCCCTAATTCGCGTGGACCGAGAATGGGAGGAGCCATTTAGTAAAAAAAATCACCTTCAGCACAACCAACCGAATTTATAACCCTTATCTGCCCTTCACCGGAAACCCTTAATAAATGAATTTGACGTTTAAACCGCTTGCCCATAGTCGTTGGACTAGAGTTCAGTAGATTTGGGAGAATCGAGCGAGTTATTAGTAATAACCCGCCTCGGTGGCGTAGTTAGCTAACGCGCTTGTCGTGTTGAGCTCTACTGCTGAGGACGGGGAGATCGAGGTTCGAATCTCGGTCGGGTGAACTGGGGGTGGTTTTTCCTAAATTGTTTTCCACTCTCCCTCCACGCAAATGCGGGTTCACTTCCTCTAATTCAACCTTACCAATTCCTAATCTATTAGAGTAATTAGTACTCAAAGTGTATAACCCGAACGGGTAGTAAGACGTGGTGCTAAATATTATTATTATTATTATTATTATTAGTAATAGAATGCTCAATTATTATTATCACCACGTCTTACTACCCGTTCGATTTATACACACTTACGCTGATGTGTAATGATAGGTTGATTGTGAGATGAAATGAAATACCTACAGTTTAACGTGGGATCCGAACCAAGGTAGAGGCCTGGCATTCCCCACATTCACAAGTTGTGATTATTACACGTCTTGTCAGAGGTGAAGGAAGAGTTTAGCAATCAGATAGATCTGTGCCGGGACCGAGGATTGAACCCCCGGTCCCCGAGCACAGAAGTCTGACACCTTACCCCTAGACCGTCAGGTCACCAATAGAATGCTCAAGACACATACGATTTTGTGTAGGTGTCTCTTGTAGATTAGTGGACGAGTAAATAAACCTACAACTGGTGGATCGGTGCCGAACAGAATAACGAACACATCTTGTTACAATGTTCTGTTCGGAATATCACATCACATGAACTGACGTATGAATACGTGAAAGTATATATATTTGTCAGATATGGTCCCTTCTATGAAAATTGGACTGTGAATGTGTGTTCTGACCCTGGCACTAAAATATCGTTGGTGCGGTGTTCGAGGGAATCTTTCGGTACCAATCTCCAAGCACTGGCCGTGTATGTCGCGTGTTTATAACAGTTGACCCTGACTGGTTCCTCCTGGCACGAGCTCTACACTCACTGACTTACACAACTGGAGCACCTGATACCTGGAGGGGATGGCAGAATATTCTATACTATTTTAAGTTTTACTAAGGTGGAAGTAAGTGTAAGGGACGCAAGAAATGGTAAGTGTTTTTTGCACTTTTTATATCGAAACAATTTTTTACGTCAAATAATTTTTTAGTACAAACACAGAGTTTAATTGTCTTCACATGGTGGTATCAACAGTTTTTGAATATTTGTCAAGGGTATCCTGGAATTTAATGACAGCTTTTTATCTTCATTTAAAAACTTTTTTATCTAATCCCACTATGCTCATGACAGATATTCAACAACTGCTGATATCACCTTGTGAAGAAAATGTAAATTCTATGCTTCTACTGAAACCAATATTTTATTTATTTGGGCCAAAAACTGCCAAAACAATGGCCTTTTCCCGCGTTCCCTACAGGTGGCAAGCTTACCTTGCATGTTTGCATTATGGTGCATCTTTTAAGACAGGGTCATACTGAAGTCCGTCAAAGTAATACTGCTACCTTTCAGAGTAAGTGGAGTGTACCTCCATTCGTGTCGAGGGAAAATGGTGAACAGTCTTAAGGCTGAAATAATACCTTAGTTCACCTGGTCGGGATTCGAGTCCCGGTCTCTTGGTGACCGCCAAACAAGGTAATACAAGACTAATGTCTTTATTCTTGTGTCCACCGGGGTGGGATTTCCCCTTGTTCATAAGTAGAACTGCATGCCACTGTGGTCTTTGGGGCATTTGATCCTCATTTCAATATATTATATTAAACTGTTGGAGCAGTTTTTCTTTCGTTTTCTCTCTCACCTCGCTTTCTATACCCTCTCTCTTATGTATATGATGGATCTACATACTGATCTTCATAGGAAGTCCGTTGTTTGAAAACTGGAAACTCATGTTTCCACATTGGCGGAAACAAAATATTACAATTAATTTATTTACTTTCTTTTAGCACCGCTTACCAAACCCTTCCTTCACCTCTGACAAGACATCTTGTGAATGTGAGGAATGCCAGGCCTCCACCGTGGTTCGGATTCCACGTACTACCATTACACATTAGCGTAAGTGCGTATAACCCGAACGGGTAGTAAGACGCTGTGCTAATAATAATAATAATAATAATAATAAATTTTAGCACCGCGTCTTACAACCCGTTCGAGCTATACCCTTAGGCTATTTAATAATTACGCTAGTGATTTTAGGGATTAGTAAGGTTATATTTAGATGAAGTGTACCTGAATTTGCGTGAAGGGAGAGTGTAAAACAATTGAGGGAAAACCACCCTCAATACACCTGACCGAGATTCGAACTTCGATCTCTCCGTCAGTGGCAGTCTAGTCTTCTGCGATGGTAGTGCCTTATACCATTCGACTACCGCAATGGCCCTTTTGTTATCTAATAGCTACAAGTTACCCTTTCGGTAAGTCTATGATCTAACGCGTTTCCCTCGCAGTAGACTAGGCTGCCGATGATGGGGAGATCCTGGTTCTAATACAGGTTGGCTGTACTAAAGGGGGGTTTATCCAAAATGAGTTTCCACTCTTCCTCCACGCAAATGTGGGCATACCTCCTCTAAATATAACCTTCCTAATCATTATTATCACCGCGTCTTACTACCCGTTTGGGTTTTACGTACTTACGCTAATATGTAATGGTAGGGTGATTGTGAGATGAAATGGAGGACCTACAGTTTAACGTGGAATCCGAACCACGGGGGAGGCCTGGTATTCCACACATTCACAATTTGTGATTAATACATGTCTTGTCAGAGGTGAAGGAAGGGTTTGGTAATCAGATACATCTTTGCTGGGCCCGAGGATTGAGCCCCGGACCGCCAGCACAGAAGTCTTGACACCTTACCCCTAGACCATCAGGTCACCCAACCTTCATAATCCCTAGAACCATTATCGTAATTAGTACATAAGTGTATAACCCGAAAGGGTAGTAAGACGCGGTGTTAAAAAAAAAGCCGTAAGATCATTATGATACCTTGTTTCTGCCCCATTCTGTATGATCTCTTTAGCTCATGGTAGCCCACACCGATTGGAACCCGGAGGTAATACTATCCCCCACTTACTGTGGTAAATAAAGCGTGTCTATAGCACCGATCATTACTGCGGGTTGAATAACCTCTTCTCGTTCAAGAAGGCATGGTTTTCACTCAAGTCTACTGTTGTCGTGACCTTGTGATTTCACTGTGTTCTCTCTAGATAATTCAGATGTTTTTTGTATCTAACGAGCCAGTATACGTGAAGTGGCTAACAAGATGATTTCAGCGCTGCAAAAAACGTTACACCGTTAACTTAGGGTAGCCATTGACATACGCTGACAAGAAGTCAAGTGTATTCTAGAAGAGTTTGCTTTTGTTGTAACCCTTTCTTGGCGAGCAGAGAAAACGATAAAAGTTTTTTTTATTATTCTTTATTCAAGTTATTTTACGTACAATTTCTGAACCGAGTGATTATATCAGCATACGTGAATTTCCATGCGTGAGACTGAAAGGGTCTACCATTTTTTTTACCGGGAAAGGTATGTTCACATACGTTCCAGGGTTATTTAACATGCCACAATCGACAAGGGACCGAAGGCTTCACTTCCACTCCGAAGGAAGTTGTGCTACGGTGGGTTTTTTTATCGCTCAAGACAAAGCCATCGACCCCGGTTGGATTTGAACCCACGTACATAGGGTTCTGAGGCGAGTACTTTACTCCAAGACTACTGAGGTCGATATGATAAAAGTAAATATTTATTTATGATATTCGTCTATTCTTTCCAGCGACTGTCATGGCGGCTTGTTAAAAAAACTTATACAGCTTAGCTTATTTGTATGATCCTCTTTGGTTATTTCCATTAACTGTTGTGGCGGCTGGCTTTCAATAAATAACATAATGTATATGACTACAAGTTAAAGTATGATTTTGTTTGTAAGTACAGTAGAAGTTAGTTACTAAAACAATTCTAATATATTCATACATCAAGTCATGTTATCTGCAGCTGTCATTTTTGATAGATATTATCAATTACTATAGAATAACACAAATAATATATTAAAGTGTCATTAATGTTGGCCGCAAGTAAATGTGTTTGGATTTTATCTACTGTTCTTCCAACCAAAATCAGGGTGTAGCCTTCTATTTCCTTTTATTTGATAAGGTCCCGCCGCCATTGGTGGTGTTCAACGTGCGATATTTTAATTTCTTAATGCTCTAATGGCTCAAACATGAAACGATCACGTCTCACGTAATTAACCATCTAGATACAACAGAGATTAAACCATACACATCTTTGTGTATTATCGCATCTTTCACAATCTTTACAACAGACTGAATTATTACAAGTATCTAGTGTTAATAACATGTATTAATACGAAACACATACACGTTGGAAATTAAATCATTTAAGATAAATGTCATCATTATCTTATAAAGATTTGAGAAGCTGTACACATTTACACTTTTTTTTTATTTCCACGCCGAGTTTTATTATTCTTCCGAATATTTACATAAACGTGTTACGGATTATAAAAGGTAGAATTTAGAGAGAATGTGCCTGCACTTGCGTGACAGGAGATTGAAAAACCACATTGGAGGGGAAAAAAACTCAGTACAATAGGCCGGAACTTAAATCCCAACCTCCCCATCACTGGAAGACACGACTAAAAAACAAACTGATGTCTTGGTCCGCGTTCCCAGTGTGGGTGACATTTCCACATATCTTTTATTATTATTATCATCATCACCGCGTCTTACTACCCGTTCGGGTTATAAGCACTTACGCTAATGTGTAGTGGTAGGGTGATTGTGAAATGAAATGGAGGACCTACAGTTTAACGTGGGATCCGAACCACGGTGGAGGCCTGGCATTCCCCACATTCACGAGTTGTGGTTAATACACTTCTTGTTAGAGGTGAAGGAAGGGTTTGGCAATCGGATAAATCTGTGTCGGGACCGAGGAGCTGTTAAATATTGTTATATCTTAAATTGCGCAAGTCTCACTGTGTGTGTCTTTTTTTTTTTATCAATACAAAGGTCAGAATTAAGTAACTTTGTAAGTATTAAGAATTAGAATGTGTAGTAAGTAAAAGCTTCTTGAGATGAAAGAAAACCAGACCTCCTTGTACGTTGCCAAAGAGTTTAGATAAAATAAAACTTAAGTTTTTTGTTTTGTTTTATAGAATTGGTTAATGATTCATTCACTCCCGTTCCACTTAGTCATGTACATTCACATTTGATGACCGCATGGTTTAAGGCGCCACTCTTGAAGTAAACTAGATTGCTGCAGATGGGTAAATCGTGGTTCGATCCCGGTCGAGTGTATTGAGTGCGGTTTTTCCTAAATGGTTCTCCACTTGCCCTCCACGCAAAAGTGGGTACACTTCCTCTAAATTCAATCTTCATAATTCATAACACATTGTATTTAGTACATAGGCGTATAACCCGAATGGGTGCTAAAAATATATATATTTTTTAAAGAATGATAGCCTGACCTCGCGCTTTGGGCAAGTTCCGAGAGACATTGTTCGACTACCGAGGCGATAGTTTCACGTGGTGTAAAACTAGAGGAAGTAAAAATGATTCGGAGTTCACTAGAAGTGCAGTAGAGCCTATCATTTGTTAATAATCGTGAGCTTGTGCTAAGATCCTGATAAAATTATAAGGATCGTGTACAAAACTCTATTTTAAAACCAACAAATATAATGTATGTTTTAATAAACATTTCCTGCTTCAAGTGAACTACGAATAATCCGCGTCTTTGTCAGTTTTCGCAACGCTAGGAATTCTGGATTCGGATTATGCTATCTAATGATAATTTTTTATTCAGTATTTTTACTTTCTCAAATCAATATCGTGAAGATTTCTGACCTCAAGGTTATGGTGAATCTTTGCGTTTTATTTGGTTTGAAAAACATGTGGAAACTCGTATGATAAACACTACTCTCTATGAACCCGGCTAATATTCGAACCTAGACCACCGGTGTGGGTGCTGACTTGTTGCTATCTTTGGGTCTTCGTGACTGTTGGCCTTTTGAGATACGCTGGATATCGGTCTCTTCTCCGACATGGAGGCCCCCTATCGACTACACCGCCTGCGAAAATAAAATTAAAAACTATCACGACATCAAATTATGACCAGTGTGTTTGTGTGTGTGTGGCTCAGTAGTGAAAGCTTCTCTCTCGGCCTGGTTTGTCAAAATCAAGAGACATGCGTACGGACTTGGAGAACAATGAGGTAATCATTAAGTTTTACGTAGAACTCCTCTACCGGAACAACGCCCTAGTTAAACTATTGATGATTGTGGGGAAACAATAAAACTGCTTGATTTATTATCCCTGGTTTTTTTTACAAGCTCGTTTTAGTACTTACACAATTTTATTCACAATTATTTTTCGAACAAACACTTTCTTTTTGAGATTTAATAGTACGCCATTTTATTTTTCTCTTAGTTCCCTCACAATTCCATATTTCTCCAACCTTTTCTTCTTCTTGAGAACTGCCTCTTAGTGTTGTCAGATTTTGGGCTTGGCCATTGCCTCTGGGGTAATTTTCTACGATTCGTTTCAATTTTTAATAACATCTTAATACAATGGCATTCGGTAAAGGCAGCGGTACTTTCTATATGTGACGAAGCGGTGGAATTAGAAATAATTACCAAACCCCGGCCTTGTTCCGTGTGCATTTTTGTCGGCAGAGTAAGCATGGCTTAGAAAGTAATTCATTGGATGTCGGCCAGCTATATAGTAAAACGCGTTAGGAAAGAACAGTTTTGAAAACAAAAGTTTCTGTGCTCAACAATGAAAACATTTTACTTTATTTTAAATTAATGTTTTTGGGGTCGAGCCGCGTTGAGAGAATAATAACTTAGGAGATGTTTTAGCTGTAGTTACAACAGTAATCATCTGGTTTATAATTTTAATTTTTGTCACGGGCATAGCGTAATTTTACCAGGACTTATATTTTTAATTTAAAAAAAGTTTCTGGTCAAATGCCACGATGCTTTTGAGGTTTTAACTCTCCTTCCAGGCAAATGTGGGTGCACTACCTTTAAATGTAACCTTCCTCATCTCTGATACGTTAGCGTAATTAGTACATATGCGTAGCCTATATTGCGCTCCAAACGGGTAGTAAGACGCGGTGCTAAAAATAGCAATGGCGCGCATCCAGCACGACTAAGTTCGCTGAACAACATATGCATCTTGCCATGCAAGCTAGTGGGCACTGGTCAGCCTTGTGACCTACATCATACACCTGTCTCCCTGTATGTTGCATCTCCTAATATGGTACATACCGTTATTACTCACACATTGTATATAATAACCTTGCTACTACACCAGTGCAAGGATGCAAATCATCCAATTAATCACTCAAAACATGGAATACTTTTCAAATAAAAGTTCTAATTTTATTTGTATTTTTAGCATCACTATAGTGGTTATAAGTGATAATTATAGTATTAAAGAAATGCATTCTCATTCGCCAGGAAAGAATATGAAAAACAGCAGAAAAAAACATCCTTATTGGGACTGGCCTGGAATCTAACTCTTGTCCTACGTGCTCATAAAAATAGGCGTGTTTTTTTTTTAGTTTGTTATGATACACAGGATTCTTCCAGCTTTAAGAGCCTGTTCTCTCTTAAACATAGCTGGAAAACTAGGCATAGTGGATATTATTTCTTCTCTAAGTAAGCGTTACACCTTAGCAAGTCTACCGTTCCATGTATTCCCGATTAAAAATAAAAATGAATACTATATATATGATTGAATAAATGGATGCCAATCATGTCAAAACATAATTATACAAATAGAGCTTGAAACTTTGAAAAATTTCGTCACCAAAGATGCTCCATTAATTCAAGGATAAAAAACATTTGTGATAGTCTAAATGTGGAGTTTTTGTCATAAATATAAATTTCCCATTAACGAATAGAATAGTAAAAACGTATTCTTTCCATAATATTGCAACTATAATATAATGTAAACATATTATATAGCAGGTAAGTAAAACAGGGTGTCCATTGACCTGGAAAACAGGACAAAGACAGTGAATTTGATCTCATTTCTGAAATTCTCACATTCACCAAAGCAAAACAACTTTAATTTACACTATTCAAACTAACATTTTTCTTCCAGTTAATACTCACTGTTTATATCTTTTAGCACGGTTGTCCCTGTTGAGAATACTAATTTTAGTTCTCAAAATCATGTGATTTTAGTGCCTCTTTTCACCCCTCTACCGCGTGTCTTCAGCCAAATTTGAGTCATGGCTGTACTCATATGCGAGAATTCGATTATGCTATAGGAAGAAGAAACTATAGAGCAATGTGTCTCGGAACACTTTTAAACTGTACAGGTGGAAGACGACATTTTATAATGCCTCAATATGAGCTCACACAAATCTAACTTAGATCGCATCACGCAATGGTCCATCCTAACACCTTCAGACTGTGTATGTGTCTAAAAATAGTATTACATTTAGTTGTGATCTTGATACAGTAATTATTTCATTATCTAGTGACTGGAAATTTTGTAAATTGGCTATGAAAAACTTGGCAAAGTCAGGTAGTTTTAAAATATAGTTCGACTTGACACATTGTAAAGGGAAGTAGTAAATTATATTCAATATCGCAAGCATTATTTTGTTCAAAAGAAACGCCATGGACTGACGGTCACCACGAAAAAAAGAAAATATACAATATATTCTAGTTGTGCTATATTCCTTTCTTGCATTAAACTTATAATACACGTATCTACAGTAGCTCCATGGCTTCTTTGGTGCTGACTGACAATTTTGAAACGTTACCAGACCAAATTATGTATCCCTACGCCGAACCATATGATCTGCAAAAACATGTGTTTAGCAGCTGTCACTTCTGACGGTCAACATTTAGGTATATACCTAAATGTTGACTGTCAGAAGTCAGCTGTGAGCTGTCAGTCAGCACCAAAGAAGCCATGGGGCTACTGTAATAACTTATTAATAGTCCTTGATATTTTATATATTTGGAAATATCCGTGACAAATTAACAAGTGCATTCTTGATATAGAAGATAAATAACATAAATATAAATAGATAAATTAATATAATGCCAACATAAAATAATAAGAGTATGCTTTGTTTTGTTTTTCTCTACGCCTTTCCCTCTACCAATATTCACTTAGTGGATAGTTAGAATTAAAAATAGGCCTAGTGCTATGTAACAATAAATCTTCGATTTGTTTCTCATGTTTTAAACTTCGTTTCGCATTCAAAAAGAGTCCTTCATTCACACACGTTTGGGCAACCCGAAACTTATCTAGACTAGTTTGAGAACCAATAATCGGGGGGGCGAGGTTCCAGGAAACTAATTACTGCATCCCCCCACCCCTCATTAAAAAATAACACTCCCAGTAGGTCTAAATCCCTGCCCAAATTTAAATCTCGGCCTTCTAAAACGCTAAATTTTCCGGTGGTGGCAATATTCGGCCCACAGCTTCAAGATTTTTAAAGTCTGGTGTCCAAAGTCGTGGGTATATAGGCAACTGGTTCTCAGAGTTAAAACTAACCGAGTGATTTTTAACCTCTTATTAGTACTTTATTTAATTTAATGCAAAACAAGCTAAATCTATTACTAAACCTTCTTATTTGGACATCCACAAAATTTATTTATCATCCTGCTTTGTATTAACTTTATTTATTTATGGTAATTTTATGTAACTACTATTATTGGTTTTCTCATGCGAGCCAATTTGCGAGAGGTTGTTAACATGTCTTGACTTTTATCGGTAGTTTCCACGAGCATAACCAGTCTTCTCCATTAAGTGTGCAGGACTGAGATTGTGGCAGACGCAGACTAACCGGAGTGCCTCGTCTAGAAAGTTTTGAGTGTTTGAGGAAACCTCAATATGGCTCCACAGAAATCCCCGCGAATCGGCACGACTCGAAGCCACAGCAGGTGTAGGAATGAGAGCTCAGCTGATTGGACGGCAATTTCCACCACGTGGCGGCATATCAACATTTTACTATCGTGTTGTTATAATGTATTATTATTATTAGCACCGCGTCTTACTACCCGTTCGGGTTATACGCACTTAAGCTAATGTGTAATGGTAGGGTTATTACGAGATAAAATGGAGGACCTACAGTTTAACGTGGAATCCGAACCACGGTGGAGACCTGGCATTCCTCACATTCACAAGATGTATTGTCAGAGGTGACGGAAGGGTTTGGCAATCAGATAAATCTGCACCGGGA
The DNA here is from genome assembly GCA_902151425.1 of Timema shepardi. NCBI lineage: Eukaryota > Metazoa > Arthropoda > Insecta > Phasmatodea > Timematidae > Timema > Timema shepardi. Next base: position 49,176 of record CABFVX010001227.1, read on the forward strand.
CCGAGGATTGAACCCTGGACCCCGGCACAGAAGTTTGACACCTTATCCCTAGACCACCAGCTCACCCAACAAGTATTTGAGGAAAACATGCACATGAACATAAAACATATATATAATATTGCAATGATATAGCCACGTAAAAAAACTAGCAACCAAAACTGTAATAAACTTGAACAAAGTATCTCTAGATCAGTGGTGGAAACAGAGATAAAATAAAATTAGTAATTATTCTACTCCAAACACGCACACACACCCGCAGCTCATACGTTAGAGATATTGTGAGTGATTGGTGAGTTTGTTTCTAAAATCAGATGGTCCATTCACACCTGTGACGTCTACAGGCGACTTGTTCCAGGCTAAGGCAGATGAGACAGGGAATTTAAATAAAAATTAGTTTTGCATCTCGGAACGGTTACTGAATATTTCACATGATCATGGTGGCATTATATAACAAACTTTTTAAATGAAGATAAAAAAAACTATCATTAAATTCCAAAACACCCTTGAGAGATATTCAAGAATAAAATTAAACTTTTGCGTTTTTACTGGAGCCATATTTGATTTATTTTGACCAAATTTTTTGTTTGTTGCAAAAACACAGGCGTTTTCTCGCGTCCCCTTCCATATCACGTTAAATACCTCAAGTTAAAAAAATCTATAGCGTACATTTGGCAACACTGGACTGCCCTTGTGAGTAGCTTCTGTAGTTCTCCGTCTCTTGAGTGGGGCAAGAGAAGAATTAACGGCCGTGTTCCGAATTGACCCCTCAGTTGACCTCGGCTGAGCACGCGGCCAAAAGTTGACACGTTTTCCTTTCTTTCTTTTTTACTGGAGAAATCTCGAGTGTTATGTTTGTTCAGTGAGCCATCTGATTAGATACGACTTTTAGACAGTTGTTTCTGGAGATTTTCTATTTTTATATCTACGTCTTTCACCTTTGCTCTTAGTAGTATGGTTTTAGAGGGGACAAGGGACGTGTACTGACGATCATTGTCTAGTCACGGGCAGATTTCTACCTCCTTCCACGTCTTCTTAGAGAACACGTTACCCGTCATTTTAACTTCGATTAATATTACTTTATTTATTTCAGGTGAACGTTTTAAGTAAACTAATTTTATATATAAACTCGCTTTGCTCGTTGTGGGCTCCGCCCCCAAACGTCCGGTGAGTGTAAACTAATGTAATTCCAGCTTTGTTTTGAACGTTGATTTATTTCTACAATTTTATCATTCTAGCTGTCCCATAACTGTGTCAGAAAATTTAAAAAATTGAAAAAATTTACCTAAAGCCAAAAAATCTAGCTCTGGTGCAATCCGTTTTTTGATAGGTCTTACCGTTTAGCCACAAGAGGCCTCTAAAGAAAGGTCTGCACCGACTTTTAATTCTAGACTATCCACAACAAAACCCTTTAAGCGGTCATCACTTCATCATTGTAAAAAGAATGTCAGTAATGGTTCAACCCGCTTGGGTGTTATCGTGGCTTAAGGCGCTGCTCTCGCAGTAGACTAGACTGCCGTTACTAGGGAGATGGAGGTTCGAATTCCATTAGGGTGTACTGGGCATGGTTTTTCCAAAATCGTTTTCACTCTCTTCACGCAAATTCGGTTACACTTCCTCTAAATATCAACTTCCAAATCCCTAAAACTATCACTAGCGTAATTAATACTAAAGTGTTTAACCTGGACGGATAGTAAGGTGTGGTGCTAAAAAAAAAGTAATGGTTCAGTGTTTGAGGATCGGGCCCGGGCCCTTAACTTAGTAGATAAACGTGCCACTCAGTTTATTGATATTATTATTAAATTTATTATTTGTTTATAAATATAAAAGGGGTGGCATGTTGGTGCGTGTATGCATTTGTGATGGATTTGGCAAACTAATTTGTAGTAGTAACTTGTGGCTCACCGAGGAAAGCAACGGGAAACTACCTCACTCCTTATTTCCCTAGTACGCCTCTTCACTGCTGCCTAGACTTTACAGCTGACTCTGGAACTATGGAGAGTCCAACAAACCTTCGGGTTGAGTCCAGGCGCATTGGTGATTTAAGTTCGCGTACAAAAGGAATGAGCCTGTCGTAAGACAGAACACCTAATAATAATATTTTATAAGCTTGAAATTAGTCTATAGGCTATAATGATTGAGGATGTTATAATTTTAAATTTGCTTTAAAAATCAAATTTTCCCGCCTGTATCGAGTTATTAGCATTTAATTACACTTAAAGGGTAGAAATCAGGATGGTAAAATTGAAAATATACCCAAATTTGTGTGGAGGGATTTTTTTTTATAATCTAGAGGGGTTTTAATTATATATATTTTTTTAACTAAAATACTCCTTGGAAAAATGGTTGAAAATTTTTGCTCGCTTCTATGGGTTTGCAGGCCTCGATTTTTTTTAAAACCTTGATTTGTCTGATTTCCTCTGGTACTTGTTCGAAAATAAAGTGCGGGTAGCTTACAATAGTCCGTGGGAAGGAACTTTTTTGACTGTTATAAAAGTTTCTCAAATATGTTAAATATATTTATACATAGAATCATGTGATCTGCAGCGGTCACTTTAATAGATATTACCAAATTCCTATTACATAACACAGAGTAAATTATTATAAATGTTGACAGCAACAAATACATTTGTATTTTATAAAAGCTCCATTACACTGGAAAATCAGATTTCTCTATTCATTTCCAACAAAATCATTTTTTAGCACCGCATCTTACTATTTATTTAGGTTATATGCTTGTGTACTAATTAACGCTAATGAGTTAAGGATAAAAGTTTAATTTATAGGAAGTGTATCCGCATTTGCGTGGAGTGTTAAACCATTTAAGGAGAACCGCTATTATTACATTCGACCAGGATCGAACATAGATATCCCGTCATCAGCAGTTCAGTCTATTGCGAGAGCAGTGCCTTAGACCATGCGGCCACGTAAGCGGGTAACATCGATTATCCCCAGATAATCTATCGAGTGTGAACCTCAAGGAAAGCGTATACAGATAGGACTTGCGGGCGGCGTTGTTTGACGTGACATACTGGCACGGTTTAATTCCCGCAGCGGCTGGCGTATAGACAAACTTTTCCCTCGGGCAGACACTACGGGTGTCTTCACATGGGAGACGGGAATACAGCAGGCAGATGAGATGGACGGAATGCCAACTACAGTACCGAAACTATGGTCCAATTTTCAAATAAAGACCTATCTGGCAGATAACAAATTTACTTTCGCGTACCCACTTCTGTGGGCGAACCCCAATCTCCCAGTCGTTGGCAGGCTAGTCTTAACACGAGAGTGATGCCTTAGACCGGGGTGGTCCCACGTTTCTCATCTCAAGGGTTGATTATCAGTTTGCATATTGGGCTGAAGATTTATTTAGTATTCCCATAAATTTAAAATAGATCAACAAACAACACTTAATAAACAATTACTTTCAATACTTAAATATAAATGGAATTTTTCAAATTTTGCATATGAATATAAGTTAATTAATCTCCCGAAAATGTAGACGCACCCACACTTTCACTAAACAACATAGCAGATAAACATATATTTCATATAAAACTATATTTATCAAATGTATAGTACAATTCAATCATGACCTTTTAAAATACAAATTTATATTTGAATAGTTACCTATCTCACATCTGTCACCTAAGGTTTCCATTTAATTTTCCTCCGAGATACTTTCGGTGAGTGCGGGCCGCATATGGCCCACAGGCCGCCAATTTGGCCACAGTGCCTTAGACCATTCGTTTATCCCCCACTTCCCCCTTGCGAAACCTACTTTCAGGCGTTATCAGTGAAGTGAGGAGTGTTGCACCTCAGTCGACTTCATCTTGTTTCCAAGTTCTAGAAAGCCGCCTCGTGACCAGAACAATTCGATTTTGTCCGACGATTTCACGGCTCTCCTGTTCCGTACACATTAACTTACATTAGTCTTAGGTACCGTGCTGTACAAGTTTGAACTAGTTCACTTTTTTTTAGATGAGGTAAAAGTTGTTTATATATATTTTTTTAATTTTCTGTGAGATAAAAAATGTCTACTTTAAGACTGTGGTGTCTTTTAAACCCAGTTCCGTGTTATGGATGTTATTACTTTTTGGTACCTTCCTTTCTTGACGGAGGGAAATAATAATTGTTTCATGACGATTACTTCCAGCACATCTTGTCATTTATACTCGGTACAGTTTGACCTAGAAAGCTCGATTATGAATACTGCATTAGTGTACTGTTAATTACACCGTGCGCAGCATAACTAAAGGAAAGAGCGAATGCTTCGCTTAATCAACGAACTAGACCGATAAAAAAAATGCACCTTCTTTGTGTTAATTTAATAAAATACGCCAAATAAAAAAAATACATTTTTATGTTTTCTTAACCCCTTGGTGATCTTCAAAAAAAATTGTACTCGAGATTTTGATAAATGTAGACGTTTCATGACTGTAAAACTGTAAAAAAAACACCTGTTTTCATGATGTCACCTGTCTGTATGTATATCCGAAATTATTTTAACGATCGGGCTAAAACTTGTTATTTATGGCTTTCAATTTTTATAAGGTCTCTTAGAGGAATTTTGGGATTAGATGTTAAGGGTAGTTTATTGAAGATTAAAAAAAAATCGATATTTTCAAAATTCGCTCTAAAGATTTTGATTAAATTTTGTATTTAGACACTGTTTAACTTTATAAATAAAATGGCAACCTTCATTTCCCCCTGAAAATGCCTTAGATTATTGTATTATTTATTTTATTTAGCACCACGTCTTACTACCCGTTCGGGTTATACGCTTATGTACTAATTACGCTAATGGATTATTGATTGTGAATGTTTAATTTATAGGAAATGTAACAGAATTTTCCTAGAGGGAGAGTGGAAAACCATTTAGGAAAAACCACCCCCAGTTCAACCTACCTAGATTCGAACCTCGATCTCTCCGTCCTTCTCAGTTTGGCTCTACACGTTCCTACTTTCTCACTATTTCTGGAACAGTGTTTATTATACCATGTATGCTCTTTGTTAGTGTCTTTGCAACAATGTATATTATTTCGTTTCACAAATCTTGTAAGTTTTTAGTAAATGTCTCGACTTTAAGATAAAAGTTAAAGTATGTGCAGTGCACCGTAGCCTACTGTTTATTTTTAATAACATTTTGATGCTCTGATGCAATTTTTTTTAGCTACGTGTCTTACCACCCGTCCATGTTATAAGCAATTAGCTACATTAATCGGGAATGAATAGGTATTGTAGATTTTAAAGGAAATGCACCCACACTTGAGTAAAAGAAAAGAGACCACCTACCCTCTGTACAACTGGCCGGGATTCGAACCCGGACTTTTCAATCACCGGAAAACCATACCTTCTTCATCCTTTTCCCACTAGGATAGTTAATTGTGCGTTCGGCCCGTATGGGTAGTAAGACGTGGTGCAAAAAAAATCAATGTTTTCAGTCTTAAACTTGTAACACTTGTAGTGAGTCAGCCAGAAATGTTTTGTAATCTAATAACTTTCAAGAGTCGGGGAAGTATCTCTAGTGTGAATCTACTATAATTCAATAGCTCCTCACGATGTTAGGGTTCCTATAGTATGAATATGCTCGGTTAAATAGCTATTTCAGGTCCTCTTCTCTCGTTAGATTCCCTCTAGTGTGAACCTGCTCAATTAAATGGCTATTTCAGGTCCTCTTCCCTCGTTAGATTCCCTCTAGTGTGAACCTGCTCAGTTAAATGGCTATTTCAGGTCCTCTTCCCTCGTTAGATTCCCTCTAGTGTGAACCTGCTCAGTTAAATGGCTATTTCAGGTCCTCTTCCCTCGTTAGATTCCCTCTAGTGTGATCCTGCTCAATTAAATGGCTATTTCAGGTCCTCTTCCCTCGTTAGATTTCCTCTAGTGTGAACCTGCTCAGTTAAATGGCTACTTCAGGTCCTCTTCCCTCGTTAGATTCCCTCTAGTGTGAACCTGCTCAATTAAATGGCTACTTCAGGTCCTCTTCCCTCGTTAGATTTTCTCTAGTGTGAACCTGCTCAATTAAATGGCTACTTCAGGTCCTCTTCCCTCGTTAGATTTCCTCTAGTGTGAACCTGCTCAATTAAATGGCTACTTCAGGTCCTCTTCCCTCGTTAGATTCCCTCTAGTGTGAACCTGCTCAGTTAAATGGCTATTTCAGGTCCTCTTACTCAATTAAATGGCTATTTCAGGTCCTCTTCCCTCGTTAGATTTCCTCTAGTGTGAACCTGCTCAGTTAAATGGCTATTTCAGGTCTTCTTCCCTCGTTAGATTCCCTCTATTGTGAATATACTCAGTTAAATAGCTGCTTCAGCTCCTCTTATATCGTTAGAATCCCTCTAGTGCGAATCGGCTCAGTTAAATGGCTATTTCAGGTCCTCTTCTCTCGTTATATTCCCTCTAGTGTGAATCTGCTCAGTTAAATAGCTGCTTCAGGTCCTCTCCTCTGGTTAGATTCCCTCTAGTGCGAATTGGCTCAGTTAAATAGCTTCTCCAGGTCCTCTTCCCTCGTTAGATTCCCTCTAGTGTGAATATACTCTGTTGAATAGCTGCTTCAGGTCCTCTTATATCGTTAGAATCCCTCTAGTTTGAATCTGCTCAGTTAAATAGCTGCTTCAGGTCCTCTCCTCTGGTTACTGACCTGACGCAGGTGCCCACACGGACGCAGCAGGTGTGGTGCAGTGTCAGCTGTGACAACACCTTCATCCTGGTGGGAGGTCTTCTGGAGAACTGAATGAGGTCGCGCGACCAGCTTAGCTCAGCCCGATGTTTATAAACACAAGCTGGGTAAACAATGGCTACGTGTCGTCAGGCTCCTTACTCACTTCGTGAGCTTTCTGTGACGATTCACGTGCTTTTATTGAACTTAGGTTCCAATAGGAGCTGTGACGATTGAAACCAGGACGAGCCAAAGAATGGAATTGTGCCTTCAGGCACCTTCCTGATTTCTGTGAGCTTTCTGTGACGATTCACGTGCTTTTATTGAACTTGGGTTCCAATAGGATCTGTGACGATTGAAACCAGGGCGAGCCAAAGAACGGAGTTGTACTTTCAGGCACCTTCCTGATTTTTATGAGCTTTCTGTGACGATTCACGTGCTTTTATTGAACTTAGGTTCCAATCGGGGCTTTGGAGATTCAAACCAGGGTGAGCCAGAGAACGGAATTGTGCTTTCAGGCACCTTCCTGATTTTTTGTGAGCTTTTTGTGACGATTCACGTACTTTTATTGAACTTAGGTTTCACTCGGGGTTGTGAGGATTGAAACCAGGGCGAGCCAAAGAACGAAATTGTGCCTTCAGGCACCTTCCTGATTTTTGTGAGCTTTTTGTGAGGATTTACGTGCTTTTATTGAACTTAGGTTCCACTCGGGATTGTGATGATTGAAACCAGGGCGAGCCGGAGAACGGAATTGTGTCTGTAAGGCGCTTCCCGCCTTATTACACAATGTATGATGTAATTATATAACTAATTGTCTTTAACTCGGTATTTATTGTTCTACTGAAACGGTGTGAAATATATACTACACAGTATTCACTTTCCATTGAAACCAAACCTTTAATTACATTCGTGATTTTTATCTAGGTCATTTGCGGCGTTGGACGAACGGTCTTTGTAAACAGTAGGCTCGCATTGCGCTTGGTTAGGGTTTGGGTCCCGGACCAGGGGTCTTGGAAGAAGGAGGTTCTGTATGGAATTTTCGCTAAAGTTTTCTTATTCTTTGTCCACGCTGACGTGTATGCATTGGTTCTTGAACCACCCTCCTCATTCATACTCCTTATCCCGTGTGCTAAAAACACACAAAATGATACGTGGTTGTGTTGGATGCGTAGGACCCAGTGTCGGGCTGTGGAGTGTCGCCAGGTTAAGCAGATCTTGTTAAAACCGCTTTTGCTACCTTGTTTCCCCATTTGACTAATTACACATTGAGATCCACCTCATATAGGAATGTATGTCTGTTGATACCTGACCAGTGAGTGTTCTATTGAAGAATGAAAACAATATCATTGGAACAGTATAGGCTATATACAAGCTCTGCTTACCCTGCTAAGAAACACCATCACCGCCACTTTCGAAGAGCCTACAATTTGTGCTCGACTCTTGACCAGGGAGGCTAAAGGTCCTATTTCCGGCAGAATTCACTGGGACGCCCCTTTATCCACCATCCGATGCCATACAGGAGGTTTTTCTATTCTCTATCCAGGCAAATATGGGCACATCCCCCAAAATCACCCTCTTCCCCCTGCCCAGCTCCGATGATTTTATTGTTTCTTTAGGCCCTTGTCGGTTCACTTGCACTAAATTTAGGTAGGTGGCCTAAAATGGTGCACATTTATTAATTGTCTGTTTATTCGTGATATTTTGAAACTAAATTCAAGAGCTCCCAAATTTTTAAGTAATACCTATCTTGTATCCATACACTATCAACTTGAAAATATTTCATACAAACAATAATCAGATTACAGATGCAGAACTGACACCGCTGCTTAAATGCCATATGCTATAGCGTATGAATACAATACAATAGATCTAATAACTCTTAAGATAAGATTCGTCGAGTGATTAAGGACCATAGTTTAAAACACGTGTACAAAAGAGGGTGTTCTTGTCAGCTACTGTTAAGGGAATTAAAAGCATTATCTCTGTGTTTAGTTCCACAAATATTGCACACAAGACCTATAATGCTTGTAATGTTTTATTGAGACCCGTCTACTCTCTCGCTCTCTCTCTTACGTGTGTGTGCCCCTGTGTATGTTTGTGTTATACTGCCTTCTCGTCACTTGTGTATCAACTGCTGCATATCTTACTCACGGACAGGGGACTACTTCCTATTCACGTTCGCGATGGAAGGTCATCACGTACTGTCTGATTAAGTAGGAAGAAACTTTCTTGTTATCATTACTAACGTTACGAAATCAATTGTTATATATGGACCTGCTTCGGTGGCCGCATGTTCTAAGGCGTCACTCCCACAAGAGACTAGACTGCCGATTACAGGGGGATGGAATCTCACGGTCCGGTGTACTGAGGGTGTTTTTTCCGAAATGATTTTCCACTCTACCTCCACGCAAATGCGGGTGAACTAAATTTGCTCTTGATTAAACGTTCCTCATCCCTAGCTTATTAGCATAGCTTAAACAGGTAGTAAGAAGCGTTGCTAAACATAATCGTATATCTATGCGTCAAGTCATGTGATCTGCAAGTGTAATATGCTGGGGGTCCGGGGTTCAATCCTTGGTCCCGGCACAGATTTATCTGATTACCAAACCCTTCCTTCACCTCTGACAATACATCTTGTGAATGTGGGGAATTCCAGGCCTCCACCGTGGTTCGGATCCCACGTTAAACTGTAGGTCCTCCATTTCATCTCACAATCACCCTACCATTACACATTAGCGTAAGTGCGTATAACCCGAACGGGTAGTAAGACGCGGTGATGATAATAATAATAATAATGCAAGTGTAACTTCCAATACCTATCAAATTATAATAATAAAGTAAAATGTTATCATTGTTAACCGAAAAATTATGGGTTTGTATTTTTATAAAAAGTTCCTTCCTACCTAAATCCTACTATATAAAGAACAGGGGTAAGGAACAATGAAGACGCCAATCAAATTATCAGTGCTTATGTACTGATGAAAATCCCCTATTTGTTTTAAATCTCTAATAATTGATGGTCGGTGGTATAACATGATGACATGACATTTTTTTGTGATTACAGGCATACCTCGACTTTCGTCATTTTTCAATTTATAACCACGTTTCCAAATTTCGCCGCTTTCCTCGCTCTTTAGTCGCATCCTGTCACACGTCGCGCGGTAGTTTTTACAATAAATTACCGCTCTAATGATTATTAAGTGTGTCACGCATTCTCAAGTGATATAGTTACAATAAATCAGTTATTTACGTGGGTTTTTTGGGGGTGGGGATGGGGAGAGCTCTGATGCATTTGCAAACCTGATAAAGGGTATGTTTCGACTTTCCTCGGTACTCTAGTTCCTAAATCCGCGTTTACATTGACATACTAAATGGGCTGGTTACTCGTACAAGTAGCTGACCTGACTAGTATACTTTCCCACACTCAGGAAAAGTGTCTACACACAAAGGTGGTTTTTACCCTGCTATTACCAGTTGTGTCTTCGTGTTTCCCGTAATTTAAAACTCATTTTGTATATAAATCGTCTAAAAAGGTTTTTTTTTTGCAACATTCGGAATTTTTGATTGAATAAATAAATAAATAAATAGTATGATTGAGGAGGAACAATTTTGTCCTAAAATATTGTGTCTTCGTTTGACACCTGAAAGATTTGAAACCTTGCTTAACTTGATTTCATCTGTAATCCAGAGGTTTGACATAACTTTTAGAGACACAATACTAGTTCGGATTAAGCTAGACGTCACGCTTAACTTACTAACAAATATTTCAGAGCTTTAAACAAGAATAATAATAAAAAATACACAGGATAAACAAAAATTTCTAACTAAAAATAAACTCGTACAAAATAACACATGAACTGTCCAACTAGCTAGATTATACTGACAAGTGTTTACACTGGGCTAGTTCAGAGGGTAGTTTAGGGGACAGTGAGAAATCCAGGTGGTGGGGGAAGGACTGGTAAGTAAATAGCTTGGGTGGCTATTCACTTTCCTGTCCTCATTGCTGGTACAAGTAATTTTACTAGTACTTTCCCTGTGCGTTTTACACCTGGTTAGTAACTACCTTGCAAGTTAGTGGTACAAGTAACTAGCCCATTTACTATACAAATGTGAACGTGGCTTAGCTGTCTAAAGAGCGAGATGTGCCTGTGTGTCTAGTTCGAAGATTCTCTCTGGCTTTTCTCACGCCTTACATATAATTTTTACTCTTTGGTTGTCATGCCAATGAAATCTCAAAACCTCTCACTTATATGTTGCCGCGAATAAGAATGTTTTGTTGACAAAAATTTATAGATACTGTGTAAATAAAATGGGGTAAGATATTTTTTAACTTCGATAAGGGCCAATTTGTTTCGAGATAACTTTGGTTGACGTTACGCAAACTTGAAGACTTCCCGATCTCTGCATTCATTAGGTCCTTAGAGCCAGGGATGCGTTAGAATGTTGCCTTATTGGTTTACTTTCCGCCCAGGTCTATTCTACCCTCTTTAACAAGCGCTCATCGCCTACCCTCATCATCTAACTGGAACAAACAACAACAACGTATTTTACAAGTTTGTACAAAATAACGCAGAATAAAATATCCTGTCACACATCTAGCGTTAGTGGAATTATGGTCACACATCTAGCTATAGTGGAATTATGGTCACACATCTAGCTATAGTGGAATTATGGTCACACATCTAGCTATAGTGGAATTATGATAGGAAGGAAATCTTATAAAATACAAACATAAAATTGGCTGCTAGCATTAATAAAAAAAATTTACTTAATTATTTTATAAGTATTAATAATAATATTTAGCACCGCGTCTTACTACCCGTTCGGGTTATACGCTTTAAGTACTAATTACTCTAATGGATTAGGAATTGGGAAGGTGGAATTAGAGGAAGTGAACCCACATTTGAGTGGAGGGAGAGTGGAAAACCATTTAGGAAAAACCACTCCCAGTTCACCCGACCGAGATTCGAACCTTGATCTCCCCGTCCTCAGCAGTTGGGCTCAACACGACAAGTGCGTTAGCCAACTACACCACCGAGGCGGGTTTTATAAGTATTGATATTATCTATCAAAAGGGAATTATTTGTATCACCGCGTTTTACTACGTGTTCAGGTTAAAGTGATTGTTGAATATTACGTGACTTGACGTATGTAAATTGTTTTTGTAACTTTTAACCACCGCCATTAAGAGCGTGCGCGCGCATCACACGCCAATCTACTCTGTGATACAGTCGGCCAGCAATAGTAAATTTACACCAACACTATTGCATGTGGATCATTTCTGATTAAACATTAATGAAGATAAAGAGTTAACAGAAGTTCCTAATAATGAACATTGTTGAAATATTAAATTATATTTGGATAGAAACTACATTGAAAAGGCTGTTTTTGACTATCTTAAAATGGCTTCACAAATATATTAATTCTGTAATAATAGAGAAATATTGTTATTATTACAAGAAACTTTGTCGCTTTGTCCCCCCATCGTCACCGCGTAAAATGACGAGTAATCATTCAAATATTTATTTACGGCTTATTTTTCTGGCATATCTTGGCCTTTTCTTTTCCTTTTAACTCCCATACCTTGCGCGAGCCGGGGGCTGAGCTGGGCCTGCTATGATGAACGCTCTTAAAATTGCCTTTTCATTTAAATGAGACTGTAGTCTGGTGTACGTCGTATTATATTAGAGGCTGCAGTTTCCTTGAGAAACGTGTTCACCAAGTATCATGGACGTCAGGTCAGGTAACACAGGTCTGACTAGTGTAAGGCGAGGAAGCTGCTGAGGGTGTCGATTACATCGCTCGCTATTGGAGACGACAGTTCACTGGACAGACACACTTCTGATCATGTGACGCAGGGAGAAGAGAGACCGCGTGCCCATATGAAGGGCTAAAACGGCGGAAAAAAAGGGAAAACACTTTTCCCAGGATAACAACTTTAACATCTCAAACCCCATAAGGAGCCCAACAAATACTTTTTACTTTTAATTAATTTTAACATGACCGATACCTTTTTATCCATAATTTAAAGCTCAGTAGAAACGTCTCATGACTGTCTAACATATTGCAGCACTAGCTCACTTTAAGTTAAAAGTGTACCTCCCCGTTTTCCCCTCCCCCTGAATATGTAATGGAGGAGAACGCAAGCTATGGAGCTAAAATAAGGAGCAGAAATTCATAGATTCCTGAAACCAAGTGGGTTTATAACGTTCCTGAGTGGAGTGTTGAATATCTGTAATGAGTGTAGTGGCATTAGATGAGAAACTTTTTAAATGAAGAGATATAGCTGTCATGAAATTCCAGGACATGAACTGTTGAGGTCACAATTTGAAGCAATATTTGGTTTATTTGCGCCAAAAAAAGTTTTGATATAAAAACTGCAAAAAAACCTAATCTTTTCTCGTGTCCACCTCCATACCCCCTTAGAGTATGTTTATAAGTCTATCAATGTAGAGGCTAATTGAAAATAGTTTTGTATTCGTTCCAGTAATAATAATATTTAGCACCGCGTCTTACTACCCGTTCGGGTTAAACGCTTTAAGTACTAATTACTCTAATGGATTAGGAATTGGGAAGGTTGAATTAGCGGAAATGAACCCGCATTTGCGTGGAGGGAGAGTGGAAAACCATTTAGGAAAAACCACCCATTTCACCCGACCGAAATTCGAACCTCGATCTCCCCGTCCTCGGCAGTTAAGCTCAACACAACAAGCGCGTTAGCCAACTATGCCACCGAGGCGGTTATATTCGTTCCAGTAAACACCAAACTCTTTGACACTGTTAAAAGTTTTGTCAATATCTAAACAAAGCGCACCATCTGCTTGTCATTGTCTCGGATACCCATGCAGTCCCTTAAAGGCCTTTCTTTTTACAGTTTTTAAATAAAACTATTTGTTTGTGATGCCCTCGACAGTTATTCAATAATTGTTGAGAAGCCCTATGTAAAAAATTAAACTAAATTTTTCTATTGAAGCATTATTTTTTAATTGTGTGTAAAAAAGACTCTACAAAATGCAAAAAAAAAAAAACTGGCCTTGACTCTAATTATCTTCAATATCACATCATTTATATTAATATCTATTCCTTCTTAAGAAAAAATTGTGATTCTTGATAATATGACAATACAATTTAGTGTTTTTTTTACAAAGCGTCTCATTACCCGGTAGGGTTTAGAAAATAATTACATTAATTTTGTTAAGGATCAGGAAGATTGAAATTTTAAGAATTGTATCCGAATTTGCTTGGAGGGAGAATGGAAAACTACCCTCAGTACACCCTACTGGGATTCGAACCCTGATATCCCCTTAATTGGCTGTCCAACATGTTGCGAGACTGACGCTTTAAACATTCTTCCACCAACGTAGGTCTTAATTTAGTTACAATGTTTAAAAATACATAATGATTCATTATCTAACCAATATAATAAACGTAATTAAAAATCAAGATTTGTTTGTTAAGTAAGAAACTTTAAAAAAAATGCCGTCAACAATGATAACATTTTTCTATTTTATTAGTGTCATTTTATAGGTATTAATAATATCTATCACAAGTGAAAGAAACAGATCACATGACTTGGCGAATGAATACGGGAAAGTAGATTTAGTTATTATTTTAGCTGTCAGATAGGATTCTTACCATGAAAATTGGATTGTAACGTCATTTGCTCCTACGCCATTGATCTATTGTTGTCACTTTTGATAGATAATAGCAATACCTATAAAATACTACTAATAATAGTAAAATGTTATCAATGTTGGCCGAAAATAAATACTTGTTTGTATTTTCTACAAGTATCTTCCTACCAGAATCCTACAAGTTTTTCTCAGCTGGTGTCATGTTGAAACCCTACTTCTGTTGTTGGGATTCCAACTTCCGGTTTCTTTTTCTCTCTCTCTCTACTCTTCTTGTTGACTTTTACTTACAAAAATAACTGCTAGCTTTTTCTGGTATTATCTTTCTTTTATCAATGTGTCTTTTTCACCTTTTTTTTTCTCTCTGCTATTCCTGCCCTCTTAGATCTTAACTCCCACTTCTTTCTTCGTTTATATTGGATTTTCTTGTTCCTTCTCTTTAGGCTTTCATTGATTTTCTTTAGGTTAGTTACTACATTTACCTCAACCCCATCTTTAAGAATATTTAATTTTAATGCCTTACTTTTATTCTTTACCTCGAGCTTTTTTTTTTGTTAACTCTGCACCCTTTTTTAAAGTGTTTTTTTTTATTCCGTTGAACATTTTATCATTTAATTTCATATATATTTCCAATTTATATTCCCATTGGTTTTGTTTTATTTTCTTGCTACGTTTCCTTTTCATAATTACATTTTCTCTCAAATCTCTACATTCAAGTATATTTTATTTTTAAAACCATACCGTTTCCTATTTTAGTTTCTGTTTCCTGTTACCGAGGCCTCACTTATTCAATTTCAACTTGTATTTTTATGTTTTCCTTTGTGAGCCTCGTTTATTTCTCTTTTCTTTCTTTTTCTACGTGTTATAATATTGAGGTTCCTTCCATCTTTGTGTCACCTTGATTTCTTCCCTGTAACAAGTCAATATTCCGAGCTCTTGATAAATTTCAACCCTCGCTCTTTTGTTCCAAAGGAGGAACTATTTGACTGTCTATGTGTATTTTCATATATATATATATTTTTTTTAATGACCACGTCTTACTATAGGCCTATATTCAGGCTATACACATCGCTTTTTTATTATTATTTAGCACCATGTCTTAGGCTACTACCCGTTCGGGTTATACGTTTAAGTAGTAATTACGCTAATGGATCAGGAATTTGAATTTAGAGGAAGTGAACCCGCATTTGCGTGGGGGGAGAGTGGAAAATAATTTAGAAAAAACCGTCCCCCAGTTCACCCGACCGAGATTCGAACCTCAATCTCCCCGTCCTCGGCAGTCGAGCTCAACACGACTAGGGCGTTGGCCAACTTCGCCACCGAGGCGGGTTTATACATATTGCTGATCGCTCTAATAGGGGAGATATGAGAGTGGAAGCATTTTAGAGGTAACTTGACCCGAATCAGCCTGGAAGGAGAGAGGGAAATCGTGTAGGAAAAACCACACTCAGGACCTCTGACGGGTGATTTTAGCTCTGACCTCCCGGTCACCGACAAACAAGGAATATGAACTGGACGTTTAGACCACGTGTCCACCGATGCGGGTATCCGTGTGCTAAACGGACTGCTACTTATAACAATAGTAGAACAATCACATCCTGTCTGCATCGGGGCCTGTGTCTATGCGGGGGAAGGGGGGGACCACTGCCCGCATTAACCCTCCCCCCCCCCCTCGACGTTGTATGGGTTGGAGTCAGTAGATTGTTTGAAGTGATATCACCCTCAGGGGTGGACTTGGCCACCGGAAGATATATCAATGTTGGGCGTAAAGGAATATGTTTGAATTTTCTAAACTGTCCTTCCGACCAAAATCATACTAAACTTCACCTCACCCCTTCAGCCTACACTGAAACATAGTTTCAGAGATATTTATAAATGTATGCTGAGGTTGGCCACACATCAAATGCAACATTTGACTCTCGACATTTTGTTTCGGGAGAAAAATGTTGCATCGTGCTGCATTTGGTGTAGAGACGTCCGAGACATTTTGACTCGCAACAATCTATAATTGTTAGATTTCCCGCCATTTGTAAGAGCCATCAAGTCGAGCGCAGTGTTTGGTTGGTTAAAAAAAAAGTGAATCTGTGCAGTTGGGTGATTGATGGCCAATGAGGAAGCAGACGTAGCCATCTTTTTATGCCATTTCACACGGCTTTTTGACGTGCATCCTGAAAAACAATATTGCCTCACCTCAATAAATAAGAGATACATTAATAGCTTTGTAGTGGAACTCAGTTTTTTTAAATAATTTTAATAATAACACGGCCGAAAATCCACATGCTATCCGGGGCCTTGTGCATTCGTAGTTCAAAATATGTTTCATGTTTTGTCGCAAGACGCCTCACGACAATGTCGCAAGCAGTATGCGACGCTTCATTGGATGCTATGTCAGTCTAGACATCTGTAGCACGTCTTGTTTTGTCACGAAACAAAATGTTCCATTTGGTGTGTGGCCAGTCTAAGGGAGGGCCTCCATATTTGCAGTCGCGGGCCGCTTGGAGCGTGCCAGTATACCCCTGATATCCCTCATTGGTTTATATTAGTGTCTCCCTTCACCCTCCTCGTCACTGAGATAGTTATGGAGGCAGAGCTGACTGGAACAACAAACTCCAGAGTCGGAAGTCGTGCATGTGGTGTCTTTTAACTGGTTTGAAAACATACTCTGAATAACATTTCAAACTGTTCTACATATGGCACATTGGTCCGAGGGGAACGTTTGGCTGTTGTCATTGGAGTCGGTCTTGAGTTTTGGAGGCTCTCCCTACCCGCACCGGTGGACACGCAGGCAAAGGAGTCGGCCTCCACAAGTCATGGTTTCCAGTAACGAGGGAAATCAGGACTTGAAATCCAGGCCGGGTTTACGTAGATGGCTTTGCTTTAACTGTTGCTCTGCTCTCCTACCACTCAAATGCGGTGACATTTCTTTTGAACTTAATTTTTAATACGTTAAAGAATATCTAGTAGCTTTACTAGCTGTCAGGTAAAAGGTTTTTCCTATTAAATTTGAACTGTAGGACTATATTGTACAACCACTTGCTAAAGTATCCCAGTTTTAAATTTAGTTCTACTTTTTCTTCACAAATTAATGGTGGAAAAGTGGGGGGGATCTAATTTTAACTCAACTTGATTCTGTGTTTTCATCTGTTAGACAACCATGGAAAC
This sequence comes from Timema shepardi, assembly GCA_902151425.1. NCBI lineage: Eukaryota > Metazoa > Arthropoda > Insecta > Phasmatodea > Timematidae > Timema > Timema shepardi. Next base: position 66,624 of record CABFVX010001227.1, read on the forward strand.
TTTCTAATGCACTTTAGAATGTGGTTAGATTATCAATTCCTAGTATTTAATAAAACAATTTAAGATACAACCGATATTAAATATCTTCATATAAAGCTCTTCTAGTGAATTTATCGAATTTAAATTGAATTGTACAATCAGCATCATGAATGCTCCACTTAATCTGTTACTCAACTAAATGTTAGGCCTATCTGTGCAAATATAAAGTTCAAAGGTCACGTCCAAGTACTGCGGTTTTGTGACTTCATTTGGAAGCTCAGGGAAGGCTATTGGTCGTCCTTAAGGCTCTTTTGTTTTCTATCCATATTCTGTTCGCTTGTCAACTGAATATTCCTAGTTAAACCTGTTTCTCCGGAATTAATAAAATAAACTTTTAGAAAGTACAAACCTTTGCTGTCAACATTGATAATATTTTACTAAATTATTAGTATTATTTGTAAGTTACGCTAGAGCTACCCGATGTATACATAAGTGAAAGATCTAGTACCTAGCTTTTCTAGTACTCAAATATTATTCTACCTAAGGAAATTGCAGTTTTGTTCAATTCAATCCTGTTTAGTTTCTTTAAATGTAAATTCCTTCCCGTATTTATACGGGTGCTGTGTAAAATTGCGCCCCACCTTCCCCCAATTCTATCCAAGATAAAGATTAATAATTGATAGTAAATTATAGCAAGTAAAATATAACAATAAAAACAATTTAGTTTTATTTAAAACATTTATTTCAACATACCACATCTTTTGGACTCCAATATAGAGGGCAAACCTTTAAAATATAATTAATAATTTCAACGTAACATTGTTCAGAAACTTTTCTTTGTATTTTAACCATTTAATTTTCCCCTTATAACATCCATCATTGACTTCTTAGATAATATATAAAGTAAATTTATCTCTACTCAGCGAGAAAATCACCCATATAAAACTTTGCACCTCTTTTACAAAATGAAACCTAGATATTTCCATTCAGTTATTCTGTCGTTTTATCAGCCAAGAACTCTTTTTCCACTGTTGCCTTCAATTTATTTGGGGGTGGGAGTAGGGGGTTGCTTCATAGAAGAATGTATGTTTACCTCTCTACGTCTTTCAATACTACCCCACATGTTTAAATATTGGGGTGGTGTGTTTGCATGAGCCTATTCGGTTTTGAGTGAAACTATTTAAAAAAAAAAGTTTAGCGGTTCGTGGACGATGGAAATTCAAGCCGCATTTTGAGAAAATGAGCTTAATACATTTCGCAATATTTGCTACCTACAAAGTTGTTACAAGTTTTAAACTTACGGAGTTATATTAAACTAAAAATGAAATGTTATTAAAACTCAATTTAATATGAGGACGGAATTTACACAGGATCTTGAGGCCATACAATCTCCGGTATGGAATTTATAACACGAAAATTATACTGTATGTTATTGTAAAGTGATGTCAATTGAGAGCACTTGACAAAGTGACGTAACATATTTTTGGGCTGAGATAGAATACAGAACCCCCCGCATCAGTGGGTATGGAGGCTAAGGTGTCAAACTCGTCTGGTTTGGTTTTTCGAGGATGGGGAAGTCGGGGTTCGAATCTCTGGCTTTTGTACTGAGGTTTTTTTCTCTTCCCCTAAACAGTTTCTCCCCCCCCCCCCCCACGCAAATGTGCATGTATTTCCTCAAAATTATACCTTATTCATACCTATCCCATTAGTGTATTTTATATTCGACCCACGTCGGTGTTAGAATGGTCTAACTCTAAGGCGTCACCCGCCTCGGTGGCGTAGTTGGCTAACGAGGACGGGGAGATCGAGGTTCGAATCTCGGTCGGGTGAACTGGGGTTGGTTTTCCCTAAATGGTTTCCCACTCTACCTCAATGCAAATTCGGGTTCACTTCCTCTAATTACTCCTTTATCATTCCTAATCCATTAGCGTAATTACTACTTAATGCGTATAACCCGAACGGGTAGTAAGACGCGGTGCTAAATAATAATAAAAAAATCTAAGGCGTCACACTCGCAATAGACTGGAAGCCGAGAAATCGTGATTCGAAACACGGTTGGGTGTATTGAGAGAAGTTTTCTTAAATGGTTTTATACTCACTATCTTTTCACGCAAATGCGGGCACACTTACTACAAATTAGTTATTACTAATCCCAAGAACACTAGCGTAATTATAAGACTTTCGTGTAACCTGAACGGGTAGTAATATTTGATGCTAAATATATATAATACATTATCGCGCTGTTTCCTTACGGGGTAAGCAATATACTCTTAATATAGCTCAAAAAACATACTTGCATACTCCCTTCACTTCAACAACATCAACACACCGAGTCATACACGCTTCTTTATTATTAAAACTGGTGACCTGGTGGTCTAGGGGTAAGGTGTCAGACTTCTGTGCTGGCGGCCGGGGTTCAATCCTTGGTCCCGGCACAGATTTATCTGATTGCCAAACCCTTCTTTCACCTCTGACAAGACATCTTGTGAATGTGGGGAATGCCAGGCCTCCACCGTGGTTCGGATTCCACGTTAAACTGTAGGTCCTCCATTTCATCTCACAATCAACCTACCATTACACATTAGCGTAAGTGCGTATAACCCGAACGGGTAGTAAGACGTGGTGCTAATAATAATAATAATTATTATTAAAACTAAAAAATATATATGTATAAAATTCCAAACGTTAGGGATAGCTGGATAAATACTGGAAAAAACACATATTTTTTGTCTGTGGTAAAATTAGGACCTCATTGACCACAGTTTTATTTATTATTGTAAACAAACTATATTAGAAAATAAATATTTCCATGTGTGAGGAGAATAAACGATAACGCATACACATGAGGTTGGCCAGTCAAATTGGTCCCGCGAGCCTACGCTCGAAAAATTATGACCCAAACGAGTCGGTTTAATTAATTTGCTTAGTCCGCGAGCTATGCGCGTGGAGCGCTGTATTCTAATTTAAATTGGGAGGGAACTAATATTTGACAGAGATCCAATAAAGCTGACGTATTTTTGTTTTACAATCTGCTCTTACTTCTGATAGATATGACAGGGTATAAATTGTACTGAAACATGGGACGGTTTTTAAGATTATTTTTTTCAGCACTGCGTCTTAATAACATTTCAATACTAATTACAATAATATTTAGGATTAGGAAGGTTGAATTAAGATAATGTGTACCCGCATTTGTGTGGAGGGAAAGTCGAAAAGCATTCCGAAAAAAAAATCACCCTTGGTACCTCTGACGGGATTAAACCCCGATTTCCCTGTCTTCAGCAGTCTAGTATATTACGAGAGTAGCTCCTTAGACCATGTGGCCAGTGAAGCGGTTAGTTGATAAATTATATTTGGATTTTAATTTCTCGTGCAAATAAGGTATTGTGGTGGTAGGAAATTTTTCTCCTCGAGATTAGGATGAATATTTACGTTTTATATGCCTCCGAACCTATAAGATTGGGTATTTAAATTATCTCGGTATGTTCGCGAAACGGTTTGATGGATTTCTTTCAAACTGGTTATTCAGATGTTATATTGTCCTACCTCAAATCTGTATTATTATTATTTTTGTTAATCTCTCCCTCAAATTAAGAGTAGTTTACAAATGACTGATTTTGGAAAGATTGAATTTTTTCGAAAATGGCTTTTAACAATTTTGTCTAAAATTAATATATGAAAAGTGTTATACCTGATAAATAATGTTATATGTTTGTTTTATTATAATTTTTTTAAATACAATTGATTCATGACTGATTTAGGAAAATTTAAAGTTTTTCAAAAAATGAGTTTACTATTCGGTTCAAAATAGCTCTGTGGTTATTCTTTCATACGATAATCAAAAATATATTCTTATTTTTTACAAATATTAATAATTTAAAGGTAATTTGGAGATGAACGATTTTTGAAAATTTCAAATTTTGCTACATCAATTTTGTTTAAAATGTATTTGTGGAAAGTGTTTTCCATGCTAAACAAAATAATCGGCTTGTTTTTCTGAGTAAAATTTAAGGGTGGTTCAATGAAGACTTTAAAAAAAAAGTTTGTTCCAATCAATAAACGACTATGACAAAGTTTATATGATTGTCGTACCATTTAGTTTTTAATTATTTTTTTATCTCGTCCTATTAATCTCCTGGGATATCCGTATTTAACAACACTAATGTTATATAAAGGCGGAAGATACAATTTAAAAGGAAACATACCCACTTTTGCGTGGAGTGAGAGTGATAATCTATATAAGGGGGGAGGGGGGGGGGGAACACCTTAGTATACCCGCCGCCGGGATTTGAATTGCGACCTTACCTTCACCTACAATCCAGAAGACTAGACGATCTTGACGCCGTGTCCTTGTGTGCACTGGTGCAGGATATAGTATTATTATTTAGAGTCGATGTCACTACTGTACACTTAGTTCAACCTAATAGGTAGAAAGCTTACTTTGACAAGTTACACTATGGCGTAGCTTATAAGATAGAACCATACTATAACTGGTAAAGGTATAATACTGCTACCTTTCTAGATAAACAGTATGTACAATATACAGTCCTCTTTCGGTAGGAAGGAACTTTTTTTGACAGTTATAAACGTTACTAAAACAATTTTCATGTATATTTATAAGTACAGTAATTTGATCATAAAATGTCGCTTTTGATATAAACAAAATCTATAAAATAATACTATTAATATAGTGAAATGTTATCAATGTTGGTCACAAAAAAAAATTGTATTCTCTAAAAGGTCGTTCTTATCGGAATCATGCTTTAGTTAGTTTCCTCATATGCGACCTAGTTTAATGTGGATTATTTTTTGTTTCGAGTAATCATTAGAAAAGTCAGGGGTAGCTATACTACCTAGCTAAGCACACATGCTTGTGTCATTGACTACCTTCCACGGCGCTATCGTTAACCCTTTCAAGGGGGGGGGGGG
>CABFVX010001227.1:75619-96651 GCA_902151425.1 Timema shepardi
GCTAAGGCGAAAAACGCGGGGAAGTGAAATGGGAACAGCCTGTATAAGACTGGCGGTGTGGCCAGGGCGGTCACCCAATATCACCCAGATTGATTTATTCCTGAGGGGTCATCTTAAAAGTATTGTCTACGAGACACCGCTACTCGATGAAGAAGACCCGCTGGCACAAATCCTTGATGGCTGTGATGTGATCAGAGGTTCGCCAGGGACCTTAAGAGTGGATGTGACAGAGCCTCCTGAGACGCTGTCATGCCTGCATCGATGCCGAGGGACGTCATTTCGAACATCTCGTTTAAAATGTGTTCATCTTATTCTGGTATGGACATTGTCATCGTCGGTGATAAATGACGTGTTAATTAAAAACTGTACAGGGTGTTCCCATTCCACTTCCCCGCGTTCTCCACCTATAACTTTTGATTGAAACATTTCCGGGCCGCCATTTCTTATCTCATTCTGCTTCTATTGTCCGCCATTATCTCTCAAAGTTTGACTTATCACGAAACACCTTGTATATAAATAATCAGACTGAATACGCGCCGCACTTGATGCGTGCTAGGTCTGACTATGAAACTGGTCCTAAATGTCCACAATCGAAAGAAAGACTATGCATCATATCCGCGGTACCCGAAACAGTTGTAAACTGTGTGTAATGATATAACAAAACTTTTCCCTTTATTAAAATGAAACAAATCCATTCGATTTGTCCCAAGTTTGAAAATTCACACTTCAGTTTGATATATTTTAAGAACGTTTAACAGGTTCAAAGATGGTGACCTAGGGGTCTAGGAGTAAGGTGTCAAGACTTCTGTGCTGGAAGTCCGGGGTTCAATCCTTGATCCCGGCACAGATTTATCTGATTTACAAACCCTTCCTTCTCCTCTGACAAGACGTGTATTAATCACAACTTGTGAATGTGTGGAATACCAGGCCACCGCCGTGGTTCGGATCCCACGTTAGACTGTAGGTCCTCCATTACATCTCACAATCACCCTCCCATTACACATCAACGTAAGTGCGTACAACCTGAATGGTTAGTAAGACGCGGTGCTAATTAAACTAAACTAAACAGGTTCAGAAACATTACCAAATTATATACAATTAAGGAATAATAGCTATTCCAATTCTCTCCTCACACTCGTTTATCGACTCCAGCGCTCGGTGGTTGAATGTAAAAGTATCGCAGCTCCCCATTAGAATATATAACATGCTGATAATACTTCATAATTATAATAAAACATCCTCTACTCCTGTAATTTAAGGATCGTAATTATTTTTACTGGAAAATATTCCCATTTAAATATTATCTACATTACATCTGTTATGTGCCAGTATTGTGACGTAATTGTGTTTTGTTCCAGGTCCCGGATAGCGAAGGCTCTCCTGGAATGGACTGCCTTCCTTTACAGAGGTCCCCAGGTCCATTCCACTACCTCATTCATGAGCAGGCCAAGTCACTCGTCGCTCTGCAGGTAATTAACAACCAACATCAGCGCTAAGTGTGTACAAGTACACTAATAATTAATTACATCTAGAGTTGGTTTCTGGCAGGAAGAACAGTATCTGGCAGTGTAAAACTTACTAAAAATACTTTCATATATTCATACGTCAAGTCGTGTGATCTGTAGCTGCTTCTTTTGATAGCAAGCATCAATACCGACGAAGTAACACTTATAATATAAACTAGTAAAATGTGATAAATGGTTTTTCTAATAAGTTAGGGATGAGGTTTGGGTGACCTGGTGGTCTAGGGGTAAGGTGTCGGACTTCTGTTCTGGGGTCCGGGGTTCAATCCTCGGTCCAAGCACAGATTTATCTGATTACCGAACCCATCCTTCACCTCTGACAAGACGTGTATAAATCACAACTTGTGAATGTGTGGAATGCCAGGCCTCCACCATGGTTCGGATCCCACGTTAAACTGTAGATCCTCCATTTCATCTCACAATCACCCTACCAATGATAACAAAATTATTATTGTAAAATAAATTATATATAGGCCTATTATTAACAACTCAACAAAACTCTCATCAATCACAGAAAAACGTTATTATCTCTAACACGAATATTCAAAGAATATCACAACATGGCACCAAATTATTTAATATACGATAGTTATGATTTTTAATATTATAAATGAACCCACCCGAACAAAACTTAAACTTTAAGGCGTCAACGCATTTTTCATGAAATTTCGGGATCCTTAAATATTACATATTTCAAACTATTCAAAATATTAATTTCTTTTAGGAAATGCTTCCCGATGTACCAATTTTATACTAGATCATAACTATTTTTTAAAATCAATCCTTTGTAAAGTACCCTTTTATTATTCTTTTAAAAGAAACCCGAATAAGTATTTATCTTTTTTTATATATTAACATAGTGATAGTGCTGCTCTCTAGTAAACATGGACTGAATTAAGGAGAGTTTCTGCTGCTGCCATCTATCAGACACGTGGCACCGCAATTAAATGAATACCAATTCAGAATGGATACAATTCAGGATTTTGTGGATATAATGCAAATATTTCTAGTGAATAAAAATCAGACTTTGTATTTGTAGTGCTTGTCTAAGAATATGTCTGAATGAAGATTATTCAGAATGGATACAATTTAGAATTGTGTGGATATTACACGAATGGATACAAATCATACTTTTTATTTGTCGTGCTTGTTTAAGAAATATCTGAATGGATACAATTTAGCTCCCCCTAAGCAATGACTAGAGGGAGGGAGGGAGGACACATAAAATTATAACAATAAAATGTACCAAGTGATATTATATTAAGTTACTCGGATAATCGGGTATCGAACTCCAGACTCACAGCTCTTATAACGATATCCTTATTCTCGACCTAGAACCCCTGAATCAGGGCACAGTGTGGTGGTAGCCACCTAACTCAGGCCAACATTCCATCGTCTCTCCCCTCCCTTGTCACCCCTCGCCTTGGGACAATGGAGTCATTCGACCCTATTGCAGGGAACAGGAGTTGGGCGAGGGTGCAAGGGAATGATTGACGTCTGGCGAAGATAGGCAGGCGTTGCCAGGGAGATTCCTGTAAATATAATCCTCGTCTATCAGATATAAACGGAAAACCTACGTTTCAAAGGGAATACAATCCGATTTTGAGAGAAATTGACTTTTTGGATAGCTATAAATGCGACTAAAACAAGTATTATATTATATTATACTACTATAAAGCCACATGGCTGACTCACTCACAACATTAATGTATACCCAGTTCCAGATGAGCTAGAAACTTAAAATTTGGCAAACTTAAAACTTTTAGCCTGTAACCGACGGAAAAATTCCAAAAAGTTAAAAAAAAAATTTTTTAACTCCCGAAAAAAAATTCAAAATGGTGGAGCAACTTTAAAGTCGGTCTTTGGAGGTGTCTTGTGGCTAAACGGTAAGACCTATCAATAAACTGCTCTGCAATTACATTAGTTTACATCGACTTGCAAAGAAAACCCGCTAGGGGTTTGGGGGCGGAGCCCCCAACGAGAAAAGCAAGTTTTTCTCTAAAATTATAATATTCTATCATTTAGGAAAATAATACTGTCGGTAAATGCATGCTATTACTCTGCCAGTAAGTTGTCATCTCGTATACTGTCCAGGAATGTAAAACTAAGAATATACAAGACAATAAGTTTATCATTTGTTCTCTATGGGTGTGAAACATGCATGGTCTCTTAAAATTACGGCTAAATTTATCATTCTTAAATTTAAAATATCTGGCTATGACCACAATACTACTCTCATAAAAGTCAGATGAAACCTAATATATTTTACTTCTTTATCATTGGTCTTTGGTAGAGGGAAATATATTTAAAAAATTTAAACTTAGATTGGCTACAGGAATATTAGGAAAAACAAATTTAGTCATTCATTCGGTACTCTATTTTTCTTTCTTATAATTTTAGGCAAAAAAAAAAGTAAATAACAATTACGTCCACTATTTAGTAAAAATATGTATTATTTTTCTATCAACTCTCATTAAAATCGACCTAACTGTCCTTTATTCGCGAATAAAAGGCCCAGTAGTCAATTTCACGCTGTGATCTTCACACGGTTTTTTTTAGTTGCCAGTCATGTGACTTGGTCTGTCGCTCAGAGCTAGTATTTAACCGGCTTCAGAGCGTGTGGGTTGTTTAAAACGATCATTCAATTGCCCACATTTTTCTTTAAACACTTATAAGGGGAGACGTGAATGTAAATGATGAAGACGATGACTGGATGAAACACAATCGTAATTTTGTACATCAACATTCATTTCGAAGTTCTGTAGTTACAAAAAATATCTTATTTCTTATAAAGTTGTGTGTGAATAAATTATTGCTTTATATATGTTACCATCGTTGTGTATAATATATCAATAACTATGAAATAATACTTCGTTTGGAGTAAATTTTTTATCATTGTTAACAGTAAAAGGTTTATCTTTTATAAAAATGTCCCCCACTAAAATACCACCATATAATATGTAAATTATCTACCTGCTTGTGTGTATCTCTCTCTCTCTATATATATATATATATATATATATATATATATATATATATATATATATCACACAATTAAACATATCTACTAGAACAATATTGGATTTATTTTGCTAAAAAATGTTTTTCCTTATTACAAATGGTTAAAATATGGACCTTAGTTAGAATTTACTTCCACCCCCCTTTTAAGAATATAATCAGTTTTGTTTTCTATCGTTAGTGATTAAAAACAACAGCACTTAAATTATTATTATTATTATTATTATTACACTTTACCCACAACGTAAAAATTCAAAATTTTGCACCAATTTAATAAATTTAACTAAAAGGATATTTTATAATAAATTTATTTAGACTACATAATAAAAAATATCACGTATTCCTGCGATATTTCATAGTCCCGGAAAAACTTAACAAAGAGTTATTTTTTCTCTTTTCCTAGCCCTAGAGTCTCAACTTCACGAAGCCTTAAATATTATAACGTTATTTTCATTATTATAGCCTGATTTTTGTTGAATTGTTGTTATCGCTATTAGCACCGCGTCTTACTACCCGTTCGGGTTATACGCACCTACGCTAATGTGTAATGGTAGGGTAGATCGTGAGATGAAATGGAGGACCTACATTTTAACGTGGAATCCGAACCACGGTGGAGGCCTGGCATTCCACACATTCACAAGATGTCTTAGTCAGAGGTGAAGGCAGGGTTTGGTAATCAGATAAATCTGTGCCGGGACCGAGGATTGAACCCCGGACCGACACCTTACCCCTAGACCGCCAGAATGGTATTCCTATCAAAACCATGGTATAGTGTTGTTGCTTACTGAGATAAAGGTTGCATCGATTGTGGAACTATCTTTGTTTGGTTCCCAGGAGCTGCAGAATGAGGTGGGTGCATTGCTTGAGTTCAGGGACCTTGTCATGGAGACCTTCCCGCATCTACGGAACAAGATGGCCCCCATGACGTCTCCTCTTGCCTCCAGCATCCCGGTTCCCCGCGGGTCCCGGGAGTGGGAACCAGGGGTACGGGTCCGCCGCAAGCTGGCCAAGGAACAGCAGCAGGACAGCAGCTCCCTGGTGGCGAGGAACCGTCCCGGCAAGCAGCACCAACAGCAACACCAGCCCAAGAGCGGGGGGGACACTAGCGGCACCTCTTCCGCCGGCAGCAGTGCCGTCCAAGACTCCGGGTTCAGCACCGAGACGTCTTCCTCCAGTAAGGACCCCTCCCACACGTCATCGACGACTTCCGCCGCGCCGGTGGCAGCGCCGCGGCTGGGCAGTCCGAAGAGCGTGGTCGCCGCCCCGACGCCTCAAGGGGTGCCCTCCGCCCTCGACGAGGCCGAGGATGAGCTGTGGAATCTCCTGGACGTGATCCATCGTAAGGGGACCAGACTCAGGGACGAGGTGGAACACTTGACACAGAGGCTGCAGGTCTCCGAGCAGAGGGAGGTCCGGAGACGGAGTTTGGACGGCTCGGACCTTCAACACCACGACCATCATCATCAGCCTGACCAGCGACCGGGATCGAGGAGGGGACTGTTGGGAGGAGACAGGAGGTGTGACTCGCTGGATGAGGAGGAGATCAGAGGACTCAGAAGGGAAAGGGACGTACTGCTCGATAAGGTCGCAGAGATGGAGGCAGAGACACTGGCCAGCAGGTAACGTTGCATCAAAGGTGATCATTCTGATCTTTAGCTTGCAAACAATTAAAGTTTTATTTGAAAATTTATTGCTGCCACCAGTTTCAGTTCTTTTAATAAGGCCGTTAGGCATGACTGTGTTAAATTATTTTGAGAAATGTTCTTCTCTTTCAACTCCTATTTTATCATTTTAGAAGGCAGTGCACTTCGTCATTTTAAATGATTACTTTTATCAGTTGTCTGTCCCAGTGACATGGTTTATCAGGGTGACACCTTTACCAGGCCCCAAGCTGGAGAGGGCCCTCCACACTCACAACTTGCAGATGCAGCACCTCTTTGACAATATTTACACTAACAAAGACATTTATGAGCATCAAACAAAGGGTCAAACATAAATAAAATATAAATTATAAATATATACCTTATTGATAAATTATACAATACCTTATAATAATGATAATGATAATAATAGTAGTAGTAATAGGATCAGTAATAGTAAACAGTTTCTAAACTACGTTACACATTTAGGAATATACAGAGTCTCTTCTTTGCAGCCTGATTAAGAGCAAGGGCCCCAAAACTCTCCAAGTATCAGGCCTCATATTTTCTGAGGCTAGCCCTGGTGGCTGGGGCTCCATTCAGTGTGTTCATCCCTAAAGGTTATACAGCTCTCACCTTCCAAGTGTTTACTATTATAAAAACTTCATGCCATCTATGGAGATAATGGAACTGTTTTGTTTCATTTCATTGCCATTGGAGCAAATAAATATAATTGTTCGACTTGTTATGGAACATGTTTTATTAGTGCATAATCATTCCTTTATGACACAGCACTCAACTTGACCTGCTTTGGCAGGTGTGTACTAGCAAGCTAACTTTTGAATTGTAAGACTAGGGTTTGATCTCTGATCTAATCGCCAACACCCTTGGCCCATATCGATATATGCTGTAGACTTATGGTGTGAATACTATACACACACATACACTGGCTGTAGATGTATAAAATATTTTGAAATTGAATCGTTTAAAATCTTAAGCGTATGTGGAAAAACTCGTATGGACAGAGTCGATTAAGAATGATTGCCGAAGGATTGCGGTTTGAAAGGGAATCCAATAGGTCAAAGTGAAAGAAGCGTCTTACGTTGGTTCGGGCATGTTGAGATGATGAGTATGGATCGAGTGATGAAGCAAATATATGAAGGTAGAGTGTGCGAATTAAAAGGAAGGGGTAGGCCATGTAAGACATGACTAAATGTTGTAGATGAATGTGTGAAAAAGAGAAACATTAAGAGTTTTAAGAATAAAAGAATAAATCTTTTCTGAAATATTAAATTATTCTAATATTAATCACTGGTTTATATATCATGGTATCCATAATAATGGCATTCTTCCTTTAATAATTGTTGCAAAAGGCTTTATATTGATTACTTTTATGTCAACAAACATGTCTTAAATGATTAAAAATAAATTTAGTATTAGATACCTTGTTTCCAAGATGGTGGACTGATCACAAATCAAATACGTGCAGTGTTATGGCATGTTCCAGGTTTTGTCAAGATCCACCAATTAGTTAAAAAATCATTAGGTAAAGCCATACACACAAACACAATAGTAACAATATTTGTTTTTCTCTTTAGATAATGATAGGGTCAACCATTTTTATACCTGCTGGGGTGGCTGCATGGTCTAAGGCGTCACTCTTGTGTTAGATAATATAATACTTAATAATTAGCAAGTGCTGTGTCTTACTACCCTTTCAGGTTATACGTTTAAGTACTAATTACGCTAATGGATTAGGAATTGGGAAGGTTGAATAAAGAAGAAGTGAACCCGCATTTGCATAGAGGGAGAGTGAAACACCATTTTATGGAACCTTCCTCCCCCCCCAAGTTGACCTGAGCGAGATTCGAACCTCGATCTCCCCATCCTCAGCAGTCTATTTCAACATGAAACTAGAGCGTTGGCTAACTACACCACTGAGGCGGGTCTCATGTTAGACTAAACTGCCAATATAGGGAGATCGTAGTTCAAAGCCCGGTCAGGGGAACTGAGGGGTTTCACCAAAATTGTTTTCCAATCGTTCTCCATATAGGTGTAGGTACACCTCCTCTAAATTCAACCTTCCACATCCATAGCTAATTAGCATAGTTAGTACATATGGGTATAACCTAAACAGATAGTAAGATGGGGTGCCAGTATATATATCTTTCAAATATGGGTCCTAACTGCTAGAAACACTTTACTTCCAGGTTTTTAACAATTGGATGCTGTATGTAAAAATGTTCTGTTTAATCTTGTATCCAAGCAGGATTTTTGTGCTGTAAATTCCTCCTTGTGTTGTACCAGGATGAAGACGTCGGAGCTCCAGTCAGAGCTGCGGAGCCTGGTGGCAGCCAAACGAGACCTAGAGGAACAGCTCCGAGCCACAGTCAGTCAGAAGAGTGAACTGAACTCCCGCATCCATGACTTGCACCTGCAGTTTGTCACCAGCAAACAAGTCCCTGGCTCCAGCAACAACCCCTCTGATCAGACGCCAGGGACCGGCCGAGGGCTGGGCTTCAGTCCGATGAGACGTCTCTCGGACGAAAGGAAGCAGCTTCAGCGGTCGACTCAGACATCCCCAGCGCGTAGTCCTACCTTGAGGTCCGATCCTGATGCTGGGGTCGGTACCAGAAGTCCTCGAGGTGGTGTCAGTGTTAAGAAGCCACTAGGAACATTAAACAGGATGGTCGGCGAGTCTGTTCCAGACTCTGGCAGTGTATTTGTTAAGAATACGTTAAGAACTCAGAGCGGGGAAATCCCTATAGCTACCAGTGTAAATATCGGAACTTTAGATGGAGCAGACCTTGCTCTTGCCGTTGTGAAGAAACCTCTTGGAGCTCTTGATGGTATTGTTAGTTCTCCATCTTGTCTGAGAAGAAATTCCCGTGGGGTGGTTCCGGATCCCCAAAAGGTGTCCGCCATCTTGCAGGAGTTCAATCCTGTAGAGCTTCAGAGGCACTTAATCACAACCGCTGTCGAGAAGCAGGTAAGAAAGAACTCTGAAATAAAACCTTTATCTGAGACAGATATATTCATCATTATCAGTTTATTGTTCCAGCAGACCGGGTACAATTTGTGAGTCTCATACATTTATTTCTATCTAGATACATTTCTTCATCATTTATGGCCCTTCAGTTACCCCTATTCTGAATTTCTTCCTTTACAGCGTTCATCCATCTTCTTCTCGGTCTTCCCCCAACTACTTCGCCATCCACTTCCCTGCCACTCTTCCACTCTAAATTCTCTTCACATGCTCAAACCATTTCATCCTTTATCTGGCGATTTTTTACACACATATATTAGATATATTATATCAATATATCCGATATATTATGATCAATAAACTATCATGTTGATAACTTCTCGTTGATATATTATTTTTCACAAGGCAACAAAATTAAATGATCAAAAATATAATATCCCAACTTTACCAAGCTCTTTTCCTTGATTTCAGCACCCTTCCCACATTTGTATTGTTTGTTAAGTTAAAAATAAAAACATAAAGTGAAGTTTCCACAAATATGATGTAATTTGTACAATCGTAGCTATTAAATTATGCATGGTATTCTTATATTATAAAAGTAGACACTACGGGCGGGCATTGTATAAAAGTCAGTATAGAATGGCCATGGCTTGTTCCTAATCAGTGTCTTACAGTATTTGCATTGTCCACCACCCTTCCTATTGTTTGGGTTGTGTTGGATGACACATGTGGGAATGAACACGTGTGTCTATTGTTCTTGTTGGAAACCTCTAGTTTGTGATCAGCAGGCAGACAATGGCTCTATATCTCTCTGTTCTTTGTCACCACCTCCAACAACACAAGAACATTGGGTTGGAACTAAAGTATTGAATATAACCAGAACACCTTGGGACTTGGATAATAGCTAGACTTTTTTTTTTTTACATTGTATCACAAGCATCACAATTTTTTCTATAAATAGGTATATCAAATATGCTAATGTGATAGGTATAAGGTAGAATTCAGAGGAAATTTAAACACATCTGTGGGGAGGTAAACTGGAAACTATGTATGGTCAAACAGCCTCATTAACCCCTGCCAGGATTTACACCCTGACCTTCCTGTAACAGACAAACCAGACTAATTTATTAATTTAAATTAGTTGCAAAATGATACCAAAACGCGGGAATCGAATCCGGAATCTTTGGCTTAAGTGCAAACGCAGGTTAGATTCTTGTGTTCAGGTGTTATTTTTCAAACAATTTAAATTAATGGTATTGTGTTTCCTACATACAGATGTTTGCTCTAGTTACATCGATTTACACCTTGTGTGTTGATATTATAAAAAAAAAAAATTCGGTGGTGTGAGCCCTTAAGCGAGATATACTGACCTAGTGGCCGCTAGTGAAAAAACCCAAGTGGGGAAAGGGGTAAACTAACTTTGGAGAATTTTCAGTACAATATATTGGCACAGTTGGCTTGGTTTTCTTTATTAAATGAATATAATTTTCACTGAATTGCATATTTAAAAAAGTATTTGCTTTTATTTAAGTACAAAGAGATATATAAAATCAATTCATCTCTCAAATTTATTTTACGAATGTTAATCACTTGTGGTATTATAAGCCCCAGTGATTATACACTTAAGGTAAACTTTGAATCATCTGTATCTTGTCTTCCACACATTGGGAAGTCTTAATCTCCAACAACACCCACACAAGGATTTGAAATGTCTCAGAGATATTTAGTTATCCAATCTCTTAAACCAGGGGTCCCCAAACTTACTAAGTGGACTGGGAAGAGGGCCACATTAATATATTGAAAGTTCTAGGTGGGCCGGATTTAAAACTAGACATGCATTATCTTTACACATATATATATATATATATTTATTAATATATTGAAAGTTCTAGGTGGGCCGGATTTAAAACTAGACATGCATTATCTTTACATATGTATGTATATATATATATTTAAATATTATATATAATTATTTATACACACACACACACACACACACACCTTAAAACCATAATTAAACATTACTAGAGGTAAAATGTGCAGCCAAAATAACTACCCCTTCACTCCCCAAACTTAAATGAGAAAAAAAACCACTCCCATTTGCTGTTAAACAATTTATAAGCATTTATGCTCTTTTCAGTAGAAAGTAAAGCTGATATTTTAAATGGATTTAACGACGTAAGCATCGATAATGTAGATGAAATAGAGTCAGGAATAAATTTAATATAAACTTCACTTCACCTCTTCAGCTTACACTGAAACATAGCTTCAGAGTCACTTACGAATGTATGATAAGGGCCATTATATTTGTAGTCCTGGGCCACTTGGAACCTCCCTGTCCACCCCTGCCCTCCATTTCCCTTAACACACCGAGAATAGTGGCCACGATGTTCCATGTATCCTGTTCCTTTTTCAAAAGCAGTATTTCACTCTCATATTTATTTAATTAAAGTTATTTGGAAAAAAAAGTCTAACTTTATCAAGCCATCAAAGATATGCTAGGATTTTATCATATAAAATGGTGAAGTCTGAAAACGGAGCAGTTAAAAATTTATTTTAACAGTATTAACATAATATTTTCTTATGAAATTCAAAATCCATACCATTTCTTAAATGGGTTAATATTAAAAGTCCCACTAGTCACTTTCATGAAAATATTTTATCTTATTTTGTGTATGTATTTTTGATTCAAAAAATACCACAGTGGCTTTTAAATACAATTTGCTGGTTATGCTAAGTAAGATTTGAAAAAAAAATTTTTTTGTGAAATTCCTATTATGTGTTTGTATAGTATGTATAATCAGAGCCAGATTTAAGGGGGAGCGATTGCCCAGAGCCCCCACAGACAGGGGCCTCCACAAACCACTCCACAAACCCCCCCCCCCACAAGAAAGAAAACATTAACTCTAATATTTTAATGTAGATGCCTTCTTGTTTCGTGCCTACTATTATGTTCTTTCTGCATGAAATAATTGGGTAAAAACCTGCTTCGATGGCCGCATAGCCTAAGGCGCTACTCTCACAGTAGACTATAGACTAGACGGCCGATGACGGGAAGATCGAGGTTCAAATCTCAGTCGGGTGTATTGAGGGAGGTTTTTCCAAAATGGTTTTTCACTCTCCCTGAAACCATTAGCATAATTAGTACATAAGCGTATAGCTCAAATGGACAGGTGCTAAAAAAAAAAGTAAATGTATTTATGAAGTCATGTAGTAGAGAGTGTGCTGATTCAGTAAGACTGATTGTCAATTGTTTAAAATAATAGTTCATGCTACTATTATCTACACCGATTAGTCCAGATTATTTATTATTTATTAATAACTATTGGGAAATATGTGTAAGAGAATAATAACAGTTAATGTAATTAATACAAAAATATTTTATTTAAAAATCAACAGTTAAAGCTTTGATAATCTTAATTTTTTATTAATCTTTGCATAACTGACGAAAGTTGGAATTAGATTGTTAGTTTTATCAAGGATATGAACTTATATTTCTTTATCTGGTTATGTAATCTTTGCATGGCCTACAACCCAGATGCAGTGTGTATATAAGTTGTTGTTTTTATCACTAAACACCTACCTAAAAATGTTTCTTTAAATTCCACTTGAAAAAAAGGAGACTAATTGGCTTAATAATTGCCGATGCACTAATAATCGCCCAGTAACAAATCATCAATATCTGCATAGGTACACCCCTATCTACTTCCATTTTCTTTGTTATTATTACATTTGTGTGAAATCAAGAAGTTTCTTGGTTTTTACCTGTCCCCAGAGACTCTTTTATGTAATTTACATGGGTTCATAGCGGTCTCCACACTCATACCGCACCCTGAGGCCCCCCAGATGTAAATATAGTACCTTGTATCATTAATCTTTGTATGTTAAAAGAATAGTAACAAGCACTAATAACCAAAACGTAGCTATGCGCTTCTATCACCATACCATAAATAATGCCACAAAGCCACCTTGTGCTGCGAATAGGTTACCCTGAATTTTGTTGAAATAATATCAAAGCAATCTTCCTGTTTGATTGCTGTGGTCACACGCGGGTGGCCCTGAACACACATGTACTGAGCCTACTTCCTGTTACCTGTACTCCTCTGACCCCTCCCTCTTCCCTCCCACCCCCTTAAACAAACAGATCACTCACAGGCAGCCTCACAATAAATGATTCCTCTCTTATAATTATTTTTGAGCTGAAAAAAAACCCTGGTAAAATGCTGGTAATTTTACGATAAACTAGAAAAAAAAAATCATTGAAACATTTAATTAACTAAGTAGTAGGATTTTACATAGAATAAAAAGTGAACTAAAGAGTTAATCACCCCGATTTGAACACAGGTTTTATATTTCTCCTACACTTTTTTCTTCATGAAACAATGGATTGTGTAACACCATATTTTTCCGTCAAGTTCGTATAATTTCACTTTTGAACACCATGATCTCACATTGGTCACTCTTATGAGAGGGGGGTTTAAACCCATGGACTCTCTTTAAGCATTGCATCTTGCTACCTGTTCGGGTTATACCCATTGGACTCTTTGAAGTGTTAAAATAGCAATCATATCTAACTATACCAGTTATTCCAGATTATGTACTTGATGAACTAGACTTTCAAAGTTTCCACATCATCTGGAATGTAAGCTTTAGTAAGACTTTTTTTTATCATGATTATTAAAATATTTTACCTGATATATGTTATTTTCAGCATCGCGTCTTACTATCCATTCGGGTTGTATGCTTATACACAAATATATTAATTATTCTAATGAGTCAGGGTTGAGGAAAGTTGAATTTAGCGAAAGTGTACCTGTATTTGTGTGGAGAGAGAGAGAGAGAGAGAGAGAGAGAGAGAGGGAAACCATTTAGGAAAAACCAATCTCAATATGCTTGCCTGGGATCGAACCATGATCTCCCCCTCATTTGGCAGTCCTGTTTATTGCAAGAGTAGCGCCTTATACCATGTGGCCATCTTGACTGCTGATGATGGGGAGATCAGGGTTCGAATCACGGGCATAAGTACTGGGCGTGATTTAACCTAATAGTTTCCCCACTTACACCATGGAAATGTGGGTACACTTTCTCTAAATTAAACCTTCCTCATCCCTAAAACATAAATGTATTTAATACTGATTCCTACAACACGAATGGATTGTGAGATGGGGCTAAATATATATACTTGGATTATGTGTCAAATTATAGGTTTTATATGATATTTAGAGTGTTAAGGTCTTACATATGAGAAATTCCTACGCATGCTCTAGTAGCCAATCAAGTTTGTATATTTTGTCTTAGGCTCTGGAGAAGCGCCTAGAGAAGACTGAGCAGTCCCAGGCTGATCTGGCTGATCAGCTCGACAAGGTCAAGGACGAAAATGAGGATCTGCGATTCCAGGCACGTACCTGAAATAATGATAACTTGGAAACAAAATGTTATAGTCCCATTATTATTATTATTATTATTATTATTATTATTATTACTATTATTAAAATGGATTTAATATATTTAATGTTTTAATTTTTCCAAATAAATTTGAGAAATTTTCAATTTTTTTATGATTTATTTTTCCAAATGTATACACACACTCTTTGAAGAGTTATAAGTACTAAAATCTGTGTTTAAAACCTCAAGCTAAATCACAGAAAATGTTGGTTATTGGGGGTCATCTATAAAACCATAAAAAAATAATTTTTTTTACCCTTTTAAACAAAGTAGACATTTAGCCACCCCAAATTTAAGTATGAGAGCTGTGTTACATATGTACTCACTCTTCTACCCCCCCCCCCACATGTAACACCATATAAACACTAGTGCTCCACCCTTTCTCAACAGTGTTACATGGGTTATGGATGACACCTTGGTTGACATTTTACCTTTCATGATTTACTTTAGACAGACTTAAATGTATTTATATATTAATTAAATTTATTTTAACTAATTTCTATTTTCTAACATATATCAAGACACAAAAAATGTTTAAATTTGGAATTAAGTTCTTCACAATCCATATTTTTTTTCAAACACCTCTATTGAAAAACTTCATAAATCCTACAAAACTATTTTTAAAAGGTATTGCGGTAAGGTGGGATTATTTGCGGCGAACCCAATGTAACAAGTGTGTCACTGTCGCTAATGACTGTTCTGTTTGTTTTTAGCTGGAGGAGAAGAGTATAGAACTAGAAGGCACCAGGGCCCGAGTGCGGGTCTTGGAGCGTATCCAGTACAGGGCAGCATCTGAAGAAGAAGACCCACCTCCGATGATACCGCCCGAGGCCTCCACCAACCTTGTGATACCGCTACTAGCTTTGCCCATGCCAATCGACGATATCGCCAGCGCTACTCATGACGATACTGTCCATCACAGCAGCAGCACCGAGTCGGCTCACGATCACACAGGTAGAGTAGGATTCTGACTTGAAGGGATTTTTTACAATATGCAAACACACATCTCTTGCAGTCAACATTGGTAACATTTATTTAGAAAATATATTATTGGTTTTTATTTGCTGCCTTGTGCCATAACAAATGTCAATACAATCTTTTTATTTATTTTTTATCACCGCATACACATTTTTGATAATAAATAATTAGGTAAGGATGAGGAAGGAAGCCTTTTAGATCTAATCTATCTCAATTTACGTGGAAGCATAGTGGGAAACCATTTAGGAAAAAACACCCTCAGTACATCTGGCTGGGATTGAACCCCGATCTCACTGTCTTCGCCATGCAAGTCTATTACAATAGTGCCATAGACCATGCAGCAACTGAAGTGGGTCTATCCTCTCTTAAAACTATAAATATGTGAATAAGAAATCTTGTTTGAAATAAGAGTATGGCCACTGTCTAGATACACATAAAAAATCATGGAATTTATAACTGTCAGAGGAACATCGGTGAATCTTTAAGTTGAATAGGGAAAATCGTATATTTGGCTATTTAGGAATCATAAATGCCTCTACTACATTTTATTCAAACACTGTTTTAACTCATGGTTATGTTTATATTAGTTAATTCTTAAAATAACTATTTATTACAAATGGAGTATTTTGAGTTTTTCTTTAGATTCATATACATTCTTATATTGGCATGAAGTCTCAGACTTTGTGGCCACCCTTTATAAAGAGTGATTAATCACAGGGAGTGTTAAAACATTTCAGACACAGTGGAGACCAAGAAGGCTCCTGAGCCCCCCTTATCCCCACGCAGACGCCCCAGCAAGATCCCACTTCCTCCAAGCTCCAAGGGAACAAAACCTCCAACTGGACGTACCGGTACACCGTCACGATGTCGACCAGACTCCTCTAACTCTGTCTCACTCAACAGCGGTAATAAGAGCGGCAACAAGAGTAAGACAGACTCGCTCAAGACTCGCAACAACTCCCTCTCCGGGGTGGGAAGCAGGACCCGAGACTCGCTGTCTGCCGGGGGGAAAAGTTCCCTTGGCAAGCAACGCTCTAATAGCGACTCTTTGTCCTCCAGCTCTCGGCTCAGCCTCTCTTCTAACAAGTCACTTAAGGGGTCGCTGTCATCTGTCAGTGGTCGTAAGACACCCCACCACCAGGCAGCGCGGCGTGCCGGTAATGTGACCGCCAACACGAGGGGAGGTCTTATAGAGCCAGACGAGCAGGGCTCCAAGGTACGCTCCAACAAGCTGTCCTTCTGGAGCAACTGGCTCAAGATACTGGACAACACCCCTTCCTAGGACTAGCCAATCACAGGCTTACTCCTAGGAGGAACTAATCACAGGAGAGACCAGGACGAAACACATGTATCACAAGCAGGCACCATTTGATTGGCCCACATATCCATCTGATACTTCGTACACAATTACAAAAACATAAAAGAAAATAACTTGACACATTGTTTTTCGTGGAAAGAATGTTATGCTTGGGTTATTTAATAAAAGCCCTACTTGGTAGTATCGAGTGTTCATATAGAGAGAACATGGTCAAGTTAAAATGAGCTGCATATTTATTCTTTGCACTAGATCTCTCTTCATCCTCTTTCCAGACATATAACCACAATAATATGATACACCTGCAACTGGTTTCACCCACCATCATGTGCGATATAAAATTGCAGCCAGTGGCATAAACATATTCTCTCTTATGGCTACACTTGATTACATCAGCCTGCTCCCACATTTAGTTGTTTTACTAAACATTTTTTTAGACACACAAATGGAACCAAAAAAAATCTTGAAATAAGGCCATCAATTATAATACTCTGGCATTTCACAATTTATTTTTATTATATAATTTTTTCTTTCTTACTGTAGTTAGAAAAATATACAATTCTTACAGTCCTCTTTATAACTAAACCTGTTTAGTGTCAAAATTACACATTTGTTTTCTAAATAAATAACACCTAAACTTAGGAATCAAACCCAGTACCTTTAATCACACACATTCCAATGGTCTTATGATTAAGCTATTCATGATATCTTTTGCAGGAATATAATTTCTTTAGTAGATAGTTGATAACACATAATCTGAACCAAATAATAATAGAATGAGCAGGTTAGTGTCTAAGCAAAAATGTTTAGTAAAATTGATTATTGTGGTGTTTCCTCTTAAGAGTAATATTTCCTAGGACTTGAATATTTTAAACCAATCTTTGGGAAGATCTGACTGGGACCGCCCTTATTCTGGTTTGTTTGGTTCATTCATCTCGCTCACCTCCCTGAATAATATCTGCTATTTGCTTCAGCCGCGGAAAACCTCTCCTATTGGAGTGCAATAAATGGCCTGCCCTGGGAAGAGTATTCAGGGTTTTTTTAGTAAGTGCTGACAACTTTTTATTTCCTTGAGTTTATTTTTATTTTTTTGCTATGTTATTGTTATGTTTCGGGAATGAGTCGTTATTAGTGGAGCTTTGGTGTATTCTTCGGTATACTATTAATAGCTACTACTAACATTACAAAATTGGGAATAATAATTTTTACTGCTTGCTGGATGTTAACTTGCATGTGCATTTTGGATTAACTAATATTGGGGTTCTCAGAGGAACTGCAACTATGTTCAGTGACACTTTTTTCATCTTCACTTGTCTTTCCTTTAAAGATTATTAAAGATTTTTGTTAAAAATAATGAAGGATAACCAGCACCTCAGGATTTAAGAGCAGATAGTTTGATTGTGAAACTGATATGGATAGAAATATCGAGCAATTATAAAGCTTATTTTCACACAATCATTTGTACCAAGTAAGTCATTAGGGTGGCCAGCTCGGTCAACAAGAAAGTAACAATTGCGGTCGAGCTACACGACTTAAAATAAAATGGTCTCTTGTCATTTTCTGTAACTACTTCTCTATTCTGTCAAAGCTTAAACTTCCTTTCATCCTTAACATACAACCACCCTTTGTAATATCAATAATAAAGAGAAAAAAGAAAACCACGAAACTTCTTATCTCAAAGTAAAGAGGAAAGTATCTTAAAATTTTATGTTGTGAACCTATCAATAAATTACTGTATTTGTCAGAGGAAGGCTAAATCTATAGCCTTTTTTCATCAAGCCTAGTCTTATAGCTCTGCAAATATGCTTAAAAAGTAGTTGAAAATGACCTAATGTCAAAGTTTCACATATTTTTTTATATTAGTAAAACTCAAACTTTATAGTTGTTAAGGAAAAAGAGCCCTGTTGAATCTTTCAACTTTATTTTGGCGTGAACCATAATTTGAAATAACTCATCGAAGAATTGAATATTGCGTTAGATTTTAATAGCTGCGCGGAAATTTCTCACTTACCAAGGGGGTTTACTATATTACAAATAGCTTGATACTTCAACCATAGATATTTGACGAATGTAAAATGTTAAGTTTGAAAAAGTAAAATATACTGTCTTATTTTATAATTGTAATTGACCTATTTTACTGAATTTATCCCTTGTCTCTAAATGATTTAAAGTTTTTTAAACTTTTGATGTACGAATAAATATAGCCCCTCCTTTGAATTATTTTTATTTTCATCGTTGCTTTGGATAAAATTTATTGAACTGCTAGTTAAAACATAACTTAATTCAAAACTCACCATATTTATACTATTTTCTTCGTTAAATACATTTCTGTGTTACTTATGTTTAATTTAATTTTGTTATTGAAATGTATCTGATTTTACTAATTTCCTATAACTATTTTTTTAAGTTTGCATGGAAGGTGGAGGATTTGGTTCATAGTTTTTTTCCCCTTAACTCATCAACCTCTTTTTTTCAATTAATACTATGTAAACATGTTATATTAATAGTAATAATTACTTATTATTATTTGTTTATTATTCCCCAAATATTGTTATAATTGGGGTATGGTGGGGACATGTCAATGAGTCCTCAAGAAAATAGCTCAAAACTTTTATAAAATCAACTATTTTCTACTAACTACAAACACTCATAATATTTTAACTCTTTAAAGAACACTTCTGATCATTTTTGAGGAGCATTATTTTTATATGAAAGAAGAAACATGAATAATATGATACTAATATGTATGAAATAAATACCATTGGCTTTTCCGATAAAAAGAGGACTGTTCACACACCACACTGCATCTACTGGACAAAATTTACATTAAGATGATAATTTGCATTATTACTAGCCCAGATATGTTTCATAATCATCCGTCATCGACTGTTTTCAGTTTGTGGCCGGGTCAGTTTAGTAAAATGCCTCCATCTTCCTCTATCCTTCCACCATTATTCTCCTCTCACTCACACACTTTCCAGTATCTGCTCTGCTCCTCCCAGCTCTTTCTTGGTCTCCCTTGCATTTTTTTCCCATACATACTTCATTTCCATAATTCGCTTGGAATCCTCTTCTTTTCCATCCTCATTACATGCCCATACCATCTTAGTCTTGCATCCTCTACTATCTCACATACTTCCTGTACTCTTACTCTTTTCCCAATAACGTTATTCCTAATCTTGTGTCTCCTCATGACAGCTAACATACCTAATTTTCACAAATTTTATTCCCATGGCCTCCACTTTCCTAGTTTCTCTTATAATATATATGAATATTTCTGATGCATATGTGACAGTGGGTACAAATTACCCCCTATACAACACTTCCTTACACTTAGAGAGAACTTCTTTTCTTCATAGCAGGTCTCTTACACACCTATAGAACAACTCTTCCCACTGCCCTCTTATTAGATCTTTTCTACTCTCAGGCTTTGCCTCAATCATTCTTTCGAGACATTTTACACTCTGTAGGCCTGCCTCAGTCCCTACTTATTGTAGATAATATATTTTTATTTTATATATATAAGGGTAACACACTTAAATGATTCTATTATTGATCATTATAATGCAAATTTACCTATATTTCTTGTGAGAATATGGGTAGGCACTGATAATGGTGCATACCTCATTTCTGGCAAGGCCGTAGTCAGAGGAGGGTTTTGGGGGTTCACCCCCTACCCCCTGAAATCTTATGAACAAAATATATATGACTTTATTTATGGTTCAAACACTATCAAAATTAGGGGTGTTGTGTTACCACATAAAGCACTTCAGAGAGCTTCTAGAGGTTTTTATTATCTAGAATTGTTTCTAGCCTTCAGCAGTTATGGTGTTCTGTTGCCACAAAAAGCACTTCATAGAGCTTCTAGAGGTGTTTGATATTTATAATTTTTCCTTTTATTCAGCATTTAGGGGGTTATGTTATCATAAAAAGCACTTCAGAGAGCACTTTTAGAAGTGTTTATTATCTATAATTTTTCCCTGCCTTCAGCAGTTATGATGTTATGTTGCCATAAAAACCACTTCACATATCTTCTAGAACTGTTTATTATTTAGAATTTTTTCTAAACTTCGGTATTTATTGAATGGGGTATCCCCCCCTCCCCCCCCCCCCCCCCCCCCCCCCCC